>SNQJ01S0056916.1:25608-43719 GCA_010110895.2 Picea sitchensis
AGACCATTAAAAGTTGTCATTATGAGTTCATATCCATCCAAGTTGTCTCCAATTTCTTCTAAATGTTCCTTGAATTGATAAACCATAGAGAAATAAGCTTGAACTGTTTCTTTTTTCTACATATTTGTATTCTTAACTTGGGTTCTCAAGTTCATCTTTCGATTGATGTTATTTCCTTCATACATTATGGTTAGGTTATAAAACATATATTTTGGATTATTATTGGCAGACACTTGAGGGATCAAGTGGTCTTTAATGGAATCTGCAATTATTCTTTTTGCCCTAATCATATCCTTCTTGTACTTCTCTTTGGCCTCATCTTCTTTGGGTTCAAGTACATTTTCTTTTATTAATTTTGCAAGTTCATTCTTTTCAAGAATGAGTCCAATTTTGTACTTCCAAGAACAAAAATTTTCCACACCTTCTAAATTGTCAACAAGCTTGGTTCTTGCAGACATCTTAACCTGGAGTTAGGAAAATGACAAGAAAATGAAAGTTCTTAGAAAATGAATTTGAACTTACCAGGAGATTGATCTGGATTTTATGAGAAGAATGAAATGACCACAGATTATTAGTAGGTGATTAATACAAAATAACAGAGATATAATAAAACCAGTTTTCTATTCAATAAGGAAATAAGATGAAATTGTAAAATGTAGCGGGAACAAGCTTGCTGGAATGGTGGTGACTTATCTCTGAGAAGAGATTTGATGACAATGCTCATTCGCAAGAAGAAGATTACCATGAGGATTTGAAGGAATTTCTACAATAAACAAGAATGCCCAAAACCCTAGACATCCAAAAACCTAAACCTAGGACATGAAGCGCCAAAATTCATGTGGGCCCCGTTTGGGTAAGTTAGTACATCAACTTCCTAGGGTCGTATATTTTGCATACGATCTCTGTTTTAGGCGTATGATAGCCCATTGGAAAGGTATCATCTAGGATATTCATTTTGGGGGAAATATCAAAGGAATTCAATATTTCTCCCCATTTCCCCAAAAACATCGTCTAGGGCCTCAAAACGACTTTGGAAGTGAAAAACTGCTAAAAATAGTAAATTACCAAAATTGCCAGAAAACTGTTTTGAGCCAGTTGGAAAAGGTGGGTGACCACTGATATCCACCTGGATCAAAGATGCACTGGGATGAGGCAAGTTGGTTGGTGTTTCTAGTTTCATAAAATTCCAAGTTTTACCCCATGAAACTTAACCTGCACAAATATGGACTGATACTTCTGGTACTGGTTCTGGTTTCCTGATTTTCTAGTTTTTTGGTAGCATCCAAAACTAGGGTTTGAATTTCCATAGAATTTGGCCACTAAAAAAGTTCTCTCAAGCTTCCAAAATAATCACTAGGGAAAATCACACTTCCCAAGATAGTTTTTCATCAAAAAATATTCTTCATTAAAAATCCCTAATTTCCTTGTACGACAATAGTGACATTTTTAGATACTGAGTGAAAGGTTATCTATTCAATCAATATATGATACCATTGTAATTTTTAATTTTGTTATTATATTATTTCCAAATTACATGAACATTCAATTCATTTCCATAACAACAACATAAATAGGATCATTGAAAGAAACACAATCACAAGCTACACAACATTTTATCCCGGGAAATCCTCATGGGGGAAAAAACCCAAAAAAAACTTCCTCAATAATAGATTACCAATACAATGCCAAGACTAAGACAAAAAACACGAAAGATAAACCAAGACTGAGCATGCACCTCTCCTCTCCTTCCTCCTACAACTACAACTGCCTTTAAGATATGCACACTAGATGAGTGAGTGTGTGAATGAATAGGTGAGGCACCATCCTCACATATAAATACTAGTTGAGGAGGTTCTATGGTTATGTCTCTTCACTTAGTAGGGACAAATTCTTCTAGGAGTGGTTAAAACCACTCTTTAAACACTGGGGGCCAACTTTTCAAATACCACCATATAAATATGGTTTGTACAATCCACAAAAGGGGATTTGGTCTGATACAATACCTGACATAATCAATCCTAAAAAGGGGATTTGACATATAAGATAATAACTAAAATATAATTAGAATATTCTTCGAAGTTACAATATTTCAACAGTCGGATAGGGTAGCATTCCAAATATAGGATTAGAAGCACAAATAATGGTTCATTGTGAGACTTCTTCCCCATGTTCCACTCACCCAACAAAAGGTGACTACTCAGGAAGAGGTGGTGGATATTGTGATGTTCCTAGAGGCTACCCCAAGTGGTGGAGAAACATCCACAAGATCGGTGTTCAATCCCAACTTGTAAACTTAAAAATGTAGTTGCAAGAGATGGAAAAAGAAAAGGTGTTGCGTAGGCACATATGGTGTACCACGCGTCGATCAAAAGGTCATTGTCGATATGAATTCCATACGATGGGAAATTATTTGGTGATAGGTGTGATGAATCCATTTCTGGCTAGGCCTCAGATGAAATGGTGCTATATTTGCAAATAATGGGGACATATACCACCCCACTTCCTAACACTAGAAAAAAATCAGAAGGATCACCATACTCTGTTATGTGAATTATCCAAACCCATGGGGCACAATGTGCACAATTTATAGTTAATTTAGTTGATTCAAGACCAAACCCATGATGTATTCTGGCTTCAGGAAGAGTATAAGGGTTGTGATCATGGAGGGATTGAGACAGGTGGATATAAAGGAGGTGTTAGGGGTGGAAATGGATATGGCCAAGGACAAGGTTATGGATGAGGTGAGGTAAGACCCCTCACTTGTTTTAACTATGAAAACATAGGCCATGTATCAATATTTTATACCAAAACATGCACTCTGTGTGGGTATTGTTATAATATTGAGCATGTCATAGAAAATTGTCTCGACTTATTGAAGAAGTGGGAAGAGAAAAAGACACACTGCAACATGGTGACTACAGAGCTATGTGGGAACCATAAGAAGTATGAGAAAGTTGATGTGAGGATGATAAGTTGAGGTGGAGTAAAGACGAGAATGGAATTTGAGCATGGAGAAAGTTCTGGAAAAATAACATAGGGTAATACTAGAAAGGCATCACAACCTCCTTCTAAGTTTGATGCTACATAGTAGAAGAAATTTCCATGTGATGATAGATGACTCTAGAGGAAGAAAGAGAATGAGAAGAGCTATAGTACGAGACATAAATATTTCTATAAGTGGCTCATATTCATGAGGAGGTACATCTTGTGACATAGAGGTCATTGGAGGAAGCTCGAGATCGTGAAGAATTGTAGTGCACCACAAGGAGGTCTTTGGAGGAATCTTGTGAATATGAGGAGATATAATGGAAGACACAAGTGTCACTAGAATAAAGTCACAGGAAAGAATAATTATGACGATATGAAAAAAGGGAAATATAGGAGAACGTACTTGAAGAGAGGAACTGGATGATGTGTGAAGAAGAATTGTGCGACATGGGTCATGCAGTAGAATTTGAATACCAAGTAAGTAACTTCTTAAAATATTGTTTGAAGCTTATAAGTGATATTGATGCTATGATAAATTTGATGCATATGTTAGCAACCTACATGGGGGGAGAAAGGATATCTATAGCTATATCATGCCCCCTAGGAGAAAGGGATTTGTTCCAGGTCAACAAACAAAAGTGAATAGGAAGAGAGTTCAAGATGATGGTTGAACTTGGAAGCTATGAGATGGAAGGTATCATGTTAGATTTCATATCTAAAGTGAACATATTACTAAAGAAATATTGGGAGTTGATGGTTAAATAAAAATTGGTTTGGTCTCTTATTCAACTTCAGTTGGTGAATCAATACATAATCTATCCTACAGGCCGATTGGAGAAGTTCAAAGTGAACATATAAGGGGTTAAGATTAAAGAAAACTTTGAAGTGATAGATATCATGCATGAATCACATCCCTGCCCCTCCCTACTTGGAATTAATTGGGCTTTTGAAAAAAAATTTGTGTTGAATATGAAGAAGAGACATATGTCATTTGTGAGAGACACCTTGCATGTCATTATGTCATTATATCCAAATGGAGGTGATGGATACAACTATTCTATGAATGAGGATGCGTAAATATCTACTATCAAACATATCTACTAGATCATGTGATGCAGGGAGTATTATATCAATCCCATGGTGGATGGGGAGATGAGTTGGAGAAATGTTAAGTCCTATGATACTAATTTGGAATATTCCACGGAGAGGTGGTAGCATAACATTTATGAAGTCTCTACTAGGAATTGCACGTGAATTACCACTACAGCATGTGAATATGAATTTGGATCCTATAGGTTCGACGGGCCATATATGGCGGATACTTTCATTGTCTTGATGGAGCATATTTCCCTACTCCACCAGGTATGTGCCATCAATATAGTGCTAATAGGTATACCCATGCAGTGGTGGGAATTGAATCAAAGCCATCTTCGTGAATGGGAATATGTGGAAGAGTTCAAAACACTAATACATATATGGGGTCAAAATTCGAAAAAATATTACAACGATATGAGTTAAATTAATCATACCATCACAAATTACTACTCTTTCAATAAAAAAAATTATCACTTTTCGACATTCATCGTACTTCCAACGACCCTTCTCACTACATCGCTATAACGATGTCAAGGAGCCATATTTTGACAAAATTTGTACACTTCTTATCAGCAAGGTATGGTCATCGTTGTGACGAAAAAATTTAATACTTCATTGATATATAGATGAGAGTTCAAAAATGCGTCTATCTAGCAATGAAATGAAAATTTTCGTCCATATACCAACTAAAATGGACACGTTCATTGATATATGGAAGAAATAGCACTCTCACTAGTCATATTTTGCATGCTAAAAGGTCATCAAAAGTTTGAAAACCCGTCGATATCCCGATGACAATTGAGGGTCTTATAAAACCAAATAGTCATTTAAAAGTGCTTAATGATCATTGAATTACTCAGGTTTGACTTGGTTGACTATCGTCAGACGTGTGAAAAAATTTATATATTTCGACAATTTAGTGGTATTTGTGACATCTATAAAAGCTTAATCATGTGTTCATTATTCAATGCATGTAATAGTATATTTTCTATGACCTGCACCTTGTTTCACATCGAATTATTGATTTATATAGCTTGAATTTTGGATGTACTCTGAAGGTTAAATTATAAATTTTTAATATCTCTTTGTCTAATTTTAAATACTCATGACTTAACCAACCAACTAATTTTTGTGGGGATAGAATTTTAATTTCTCTTGGAAATAGGTATGAACATCTCTACTTAATTGATAATATTGGGCTAGTTCTCTTTTCTAATTGTTTAATTATTTACTTCCTTTCTTATAGTGAAGATTTTCATCTTATGTGGGAAAAATGTATATATTTATATGGTAATTTTGATCTCTCGAGTAATTATTGACTAGTACTCTTATAAACATTTAGTAAATCAATGACAACAATGGCTTAATTAACTCTAGACATACAAATGGGGTCAATATTCGAAAACATTTGTATTGTAAGAAAAAATTGGTATATTGTACTAATATTGCATCTATAGTGGTTTTTGTTGTAATAGGAAATCCCAAAGACAAATAATAATAATAAAAGTATGCATCATGAATAAAATGAGAGGAAGATTGCTAGGTTAAAGGCGAAAATGGTGGTAAGGAAAAATGTGAAACTTGAATGCCCTTGTCATAAATGCAGGATCTTTAACAGAAGAAGACTTTTACTTAAAAGAATTAAGACACATTGTTCAAAATATGGGCACGTTGAAGGGACATTTTCATATTGTCCCATGGTATGTTATTCAATATTATTAAATATTGCACTCTTTGTATTGAGTGTAATATTTACAATTTTTTTTTTTAATATTTGTTATATACACTAATTTTATTCGTTAATTTTTTTAATTATAATGGTAAATCCTCCTAGGTGTCTATCGTCGGACGAATATGTAGTTCCCAGTAGTAGTAGAAATACTATTGTATAGGTTGAATAAGATGGTCATATGGATAGTTAAGATCATCATGATCAAGTTAATTATATGGAATTATAAGATGCCAGCAATAATATTGTTGAGCGAGATGATGGGATGAAAAGATTAATCTAGGACATCTTTTCTCCTATTGATGAGGATGGAAACTTTAATTATATTCATGATATACCTTTTCTCAAGAACAAATGTTCTCTCAGCTATAATATTGTAGGTGAACTTGAAGATATTGAATGGTTTGTCAAACACTTATCTCACACATATCTTAAGGTAATTAGTGATATATTTCATCACATCTACAGAAAGGTCAAAATTATTTTTCTCTTTTTTTAGTGTCAATTAATGTGTAATATATAAAGGATGCAATATTTTTTATTACTATTATTTACATTAACTAGTTGTTTTTATGTTGTATATTTTTAGGTGAATTTTTCTTACCACCGTCAAATAGTTTACCTCAAACATACCGAGTGTTATATGCCATTATGAAATATATTTAAATGGAGTATCTGGGTATTGATGCATGTCCCAATTATTATATTATATATTATGGACAATATGCATCAGAAACAAAATCCATGCAATGTCAAATCAGTAGATATCAAACTGATCAAGTAACAAAAAAGGTGCCTCACAAGTTTCTTCATCATATTCCTATAATACTACGTTTGCAACGATTGTTCAAGTGTGAAAAAATAACACAATTTATGGATTACCATGCATGAAATAGAAGTGAAGATGGCATTCTTCAAATTCCTGCAGATTCTTCTGCATTTAGGTACAACAAAGAAATATGGAATTTTTTTAAAGAAGAACCTTGTAATGTTACGATTTCATTTGCAGCTAATGGCGTCAATCCATTTGGTGAGCTTAGGTCTATTTACTCAGTTTGGCAAGTTTTTGTTACAAACAATAACCTTCCTCCTTGGATGTCAATAAATATGGAGCACAAAATTTTGGAAATGATTGTTCCAGGTAGTTGTTTACAATATTTGTTTGAATGTAGAGACATTTCATTTATACTCTTATTCATTATTATTGCATCATTTCTTATACATATTCAAGGTATTAATTACATGTCATTTCAACCAATTACATAAGTACCAAGTGAAATATATGAATGTATATATTGAGCCTATTGTCGATGATCTAGTAAAGTTATAGGTTGGAATCACTATGTATGACATCTATATACCATTTGGGAAAAATCAATTTCAATTCCATGGAATACTTACATGAACAATTCATGATGTCCCGGGGCTAACACATTTTTGTTGTATGTAACATCACACTACTACACTTTAATAGTATATAATTTTATGAAAATATTATGCATGTTTCTAATATTAATTCCTTGTTATATGACTAATATTACTTGTCACATTATTAATCCATATCCTACAGGTCTTCAAACGAAGGGTAAATTTACATGTCTATTTTTTGGTCCTAGGATGAAATCTCATCGTTCAAGAAGTTTAGAAAAGGAGGCGTTTGATGAGTATAGTGACTTCGTTCCTAAGAACCATAGGTATCGAACTACCAAAAAATATATTTTCAATGGGAAATAAGAGACTGCAATAAAACCACAAAGAATGACACCTGACCTATGAAAGTTTACATATAATAGAAATCATCAAGGCAATCAATTTTACTATGTATCACACAAAATGTTTTATAATTTTTATTTGTATGGAATTATGTTCACCGTATCTAACAATTATTATTGTATGATTAATTCATTTATGTTTCAGAAAGGTCGTCAAGGCATTTATGGGAAGCTTCCATGAAGAATGAAAAATTACCCCATACAATTCAGTAGGTTACCCTACTATGAGAACTTACAAATATCTCATTTGTTTGATACAATGCATATTGGGGAGAATGTAACTGAAATGTTGTGGAGAATATTAGATGGAAGGAATGATAAAGAAAAAAATTTCAAAATTTCTAGTGACATTAGTGAAGCTAATCATGCAATGCACATTTTGATTGATTCAAATAGAAATGTTGGAGAATGAAATCGTCTTCCATGGTTATTTATAGAGAAGGAAATAAATGTTGTAAATGAAGTGATTCGGAAAATTAAATTTCCCGCGTGATTCTCTTCAAACATAGAGAATATCTTAATGAATAAAGGTGACTTTGGCGAGGTAAAAACTCAAGACTGACATACCTTCATTAAGGTAATTATTTTGGTGCGCATATATCTATTTTGGTAATACTTCTTTTTAGTATTTTAATTTTGTTTTCTTTTCAAAAAAATGATGATTCCTTTTTTGTAATTACAATATGTTCTACTTCTATCTCTCCCTCACATCTTTGACACCAATGTAAAAAAAGTTATATATGATCTTGGCAAAGACACGAGGTAATAAAATTGTTTGTGACAAAACTTGTCATCATCTAATGATTTACTTTAATTAATTTATATACTTTATCATTGAAATGTATGATCTTCTCGCATAATCATGTGTAGGTGGTTTCCATCTAAATAAATCCATAAAGAAGATAAAAAATATTGGAGGAGAGAAATTCCTTGGATAATGCTTGAAATGCAGAAGCATATACCTATGACATTTTTCAATGCTCAAAAACACTACCTTATACAAAAAGTTGAGGAGATTGAAATGTGTGGACCTATACACAAAAGGTCAATGTGGATGGTTGAGAGGCACTTGAATTCATTGAAGTATTTCATTAGAAAAATATCATGTCATGAGGGTTATATGGTGGAGGGCTATATAGTATATCAATACTTGGTGTATATTAGTTAGTCTCTTCCTAAATTAGAAACAAGAATGAAGGTGCCTCACATTTGGGATGTCAACTCCATCAACAAATTTGAAGGGGAGGTATTGGTCAGGAAAGGTAGAATGAGGAAGGAGAAAGATAATTATTAGATTGTAGCTAATATCTATAACATTTTTCATTATTATTTTTTATCTTTAGTTTACTTATTAATTGAATTTTATTCTTCCATCAATTATTAATATTTATTATTGTTAGTATTTTTTATTCATTTTTCATACAGTTGGTCGAGAGTGGGATGCACTACATTTATTCATTGATAACAATATTGATTGGATGAAGTTATGGATAGATCAATGTAATATACAATGTAATGGTAGGTTATCATGGGAAGGGGTGGCTACATTTCTTAAATAATCTCATCACAATCAAGATACCAATCTTCCTCAGAGGGAAATTGATTTAGCACGTGGTTTAAAAGATAAACATATTAGCATATAAATAATTCACCCACATCAATTTTTCAGTTATTTTTTATTATATTAATCTATGTCATGGTGTGTTTTTCTTATAATTTTTACTAAATATAAATATATTTATTCATTGACAATGCATTTTTTATGTGTCAGGCATATTGCACTTGAAAAACTACTAGGCTATGTGGTGCAATGGTCGTAAATTTTGCATCAAAATTTTGGATGACAAGAAGAAAGCCTCTCATAGTGGGATAACTATAGTCTTTTAGATCACTAATGTTTCATCTAGAAGTGACAGGAATCCAACAATATCCAAAAATAGATAATATGGGTATTTGAATGATATAATTGAATGTGACTTTAATTCCTTCAAGTTAGTTATGTTCGATGTGAAATGGTACATGTTATAGATGAATGAATTTGATCATGAAAGAACTGTTATTTAGCATTCTAATGGATTTACCATGGTTAATACAAGGATGTTTGATCCCATTACAAAAACTTATGTTCTTCCAAGCAAATGTGAACATGTCTTTTATTCATAGGTTCTAGGTAAAGAAAGTTGGTTGTACGTTGTTAGTATGATCCAAGAGGAAGTTCTACAAAGTATAATGTACTAGAAGAATATGATATTGAAGAAGAAGAATTTTCACATGAGAATGAGTTATATGTAATGTTAGACGAAGAAGTCAAATAAGTTTAGCCAGATGTAGATGAAAAATATGTTCTCGATGGTGATATTGACGATGATATTATGATAGAAAGTGACATTAATGATGATGTTGATCTCGCCAATCATTTCAACATCGATTTTAAACCTGATGATACAGATATAGAGTTGGATGAAGAATAAGATCAATGATATCATTTTCATCATCGTGACCATTATCATTTTCATTGGTGTCATTTCCATCGCCATAATCAACATTTTTTGTCATTTTCATCGGCATCATCATTATGGTTGTCATCATCATCATCATACTCATTTTCATAATCATCATAGTCATTTTCATAATCATGATTTTCATCATCATCATCATCATTTATATCATCATCGCCTTGCATTGTCATGATCTTTGTCATCCTCATTGTTAGCATCATCACATCATTGTCATTTTCATAATCATCATCATCATTTCCATCATCATCGTCTTCCCTTTTCATAATCATTTTCATATTCATTGTCATGACCATCATCTCCATTGACATTAACCCTGCAACATCGAATGACGCCAATGGTCATGTCGACTATTCCTCTAGGTAAAAAACATAGTCATGATATTTGTATTAATGAAACATTATGCATACAAATAAAATAAATTATAACCATGTCCTTCTAACGCTTTATGTTTTTGTAGTGGATTCCATCATAGTGCAACAAGGTCCACTAGTATGTCGTACTACTAGAAGTAGTACAATGGTGGAGATGACGCATAGTCATGGAGCACGACCATAAGAGGGTCCAACAACGAAAGGGGATGAAGACCAATGTATGTATGATGATTTAATAAAGAATTTTATGAAAACTAAGAAACATAAATTAAATAAGTGATTGTAAATATTTTTAGGACAAAATTTATTTGTATTATAAATTATTACTTGTGCAGTTTTTGTTTGAATTAATATGCATTATTGGGTATGGGGAATTGAGAGTGATGTGAGGGGGGGAGGGGCCAAATGAGCTTCCACTTTCACATGGTTGGCCCTGTTTAGTAGAGAATAATTTATTCTCGAAACCAAGAGGAACTCATTAAGGTATTCCTATTATTCACTTAATGATATTATTTTTAGAGATTACTGAATCTATATATTTGAGGTGGAATTGTCAATGTTATCAATGTAAATATTGCCATCGTCATTGTAATCATTGTTAGTTTTATTTTCATCATCAAGATTATCAATTCCATCATCATTTTCTTCCATTGTCATCATCATCATCTTGACCATATCATCATCATCATTGTCATTTTCATTGTGATCATCATCATTAACGTTAACATTGCCATATATGTCATCGTCTTCCATTGTCATCATCACCATCATCATCAGTATCATCAATAATATTTTCATATTCATTCTCATAATAATCACTATTGTCATCATCATTTTCACCGTCACAATCATTGTCATTGTCATGATCAAGATCGTCAATGCCATCATCATTTTTTTTCCTGCATTGTCACTATCATCATCACGATCATTGACATATTTTCCATTATTAGCATGATCATTGTCATGTTGACGGGAAAATTTGACATGCCATCAACTGGAAGAATAGATCCGGACCGGGGTTGTCTAATTAACCCAAGCCGTTTGGTGTAATCTATTTTGACGGGTTTAATGGCTTCGTTAGCCAACTAAAGTCCTAAAACAGAGAAAATAAATAAACTACTTAATGCTAAAACTATAATAATATATATACTTTAATATAATTATTTACAAATGTATTAAACAAAAAGGTAAATATGAACATGTCATTTATGAACACAATAATTACAGGTTGCAAGTTTTAGTGAAATCCTTGCAAAATCAATGTTTTATAATTGTTCTCAAAAGTAGATAAAGAAAGCACATATTTTTGTATTTTCTGTTTGTAATCGCATATATAAGAATCATAAGTAAAACATGATTTGAAACAAAGATAGAGTGATGGTCAAAGTCGATCAAATAACTTTCCTATTTCACTAATAACTAAAAATGACGAAAATTAGAAGCAAATAAAGATAACTTGTTACTAATTTCTTAATGTGTCTATGCCTCTGTATGATCCAAAACTACAACTCTCTCGCCTGTGAAATAAATCAGCAGCAGGCTTGTACTAATGTCTCCTGGATAAATTCAAGATGTCTATTTACAGCTAGGATATAAAAACATAATAGTATACATGTATGATCCAATGATCTTATAATTATGAATTATTACAGTAAGAAAAATCTTTATGTGAAGCATTCATTTTATCCATGAATTAAACATCAGGCATAAATCATGATATTATAATTGATATAATAATCACAGTAATAGAATATGGAACAACAAGTTATAGACAAGATTTTAAATCATTCGATGAAATGGAATAGCATATGCTAAAGAGGCAAAAGCTGCATAACATATACAAATCTCATAATAAAAAGGTAAAACATATATGGAACAATTTTCATACTGGTCTAAAGTCAAATGCGGATCAGTTGTCCATATAGTTCTGAAATTCACATGCCTATAATCTGTTCCAGCCAAGATGCTTGTTACTTACAAAATGAACAGTATTTAAAGTGACTTGAGATCACATTCTCCTATCTCATAGGATAGGATAGGAGTTCATAAAATAAAAAATATTACAAAAATAGTGGATTTAGAAACCACTTATAATAGAGTTTATTTTTATCCAAGATAGATCAAATTTATTTACAAGACAAATAGAAAAAGAGACTACTAATCATTCAGATGCATAATCGAATGAATTTCCTCCAGATGATCAACAACATAATTTCCTACTTCCTGAAAAGACAAAACAAATTTAATAAATTAGAAAATTACTCATAACTAATTTCTAATTTTTATTTACAAAGAGACTTGGCTACATAATTGGAGATTCTGTAGCCATTCTTAATTTAGCAATAAAATCAGATTTTAAATTGACTTATTTCGAGATATATAACAAGAATACAATAAGAGGAAAATTATTTTACCATTTTAAAAATTGACTAAAGATGGGTCGGGTAGTTTAGAATTAATTATCGCCTTGACAATGGCTGCGTTTTTTATTACTATGTTTCCTGACCTCTTAATGCGTTTATCCTTCTTCTCTGCGTGCACTTTGAGGTCGAGATTTTATTGTCTCAATGATTCATTCTGAGAGGTAAGAGTTTTGATTTGGGCTTGAAGAAGAGGGATATCGATGTAATATCGCTCGATCCAATGGAAACAAACATCACATTGTACAGGAGGAATGGCAGGTCTATGGAGTGCACAAACAAACATGGGTGTATCCACCTTACCTACTATTTTCTTTTGATCATTAGTAATACCAGAGAACCCTCCTTACCTTTGAGGTACGGTGGAAAATTTGTCACAAACTCATAAGGTTCAGTAGGAACAATAACTTTCTTCCTCTAACATTGACAATTCAGATCTTCCAAAACTAGAAAATCTTCTATTTCAAGATCTGAGACCTCATCGACCTCGATCAGACCGATCGTGCTTAGATGAGCATCATTTTGGTTCCTTAAATTCTTTGAAATTAGATGACCAACCTTTTTGTTCTTGAAACGTAAGTCTGTGAAGTTCCTTTTCATTGCTTTACAAGGTTTCTCGACATATGACTTCACAATAACGTTTGAGCTAGCATCAATCTTAGGTATAAGAGGGTCAATTACCCGCAATTCAACAATCTCKTTCTAGGGAAATTATGCAGAYGAAGTCTTACTTGGCATTGTTGCATATAGAGGGTTTCTGTTAAGAGAGTCTAGTCCATTGATTRAAATACCAAGATGGTTTTCAATCAGTCACTCATCTAAGTTAGGGTTTACTGTAGGAACAATCTGAGAAAAACCATTCCTTATCAAAACATTATCCCAACAGTCACCCACGGTCGACAAGTGATGAATCAACAAAATMTTAATCAATCTGTGATGGATCAGACTTGAATCAACACTTTGTTTCTTATATCTTTTGGACATTTTATAGAGACTTCTCAAAAAATAAAATGGCATGTCTAATTCAAAACCAATGAAATGCATGAGTAAGAAGATGTGATAGAGGAATACCAATCTGTATCTCCCTTCACAGGTCATGAATTATTTAAGAATCAACAACAAGCTATGTCACCTAGGTTTAACCATGGAAATGGAAATACCATTTTCACAATAGTTGATCTTTCTGTATGTCATAAACAGGCTCGAAGGTACTCCTTCAATTCAGGTGTTTTTGAACGATTTTTCACCCTTCGATGGAAGCCCTATTGCTTTACTTACAAACCCCTTAGTTAACTCTAACTGTGTATCCCCAATTTTTTCTCTACAACCATCGAAGGTCTAGGTGAAAGCCTGCACCATCTGAAGGTTATAGCCTTCAAATATTTTAAGGAAAACATCCCAACCTTGGTTTTTTAAGTCCTCAATCGCATCGTCGTGAGAGAGTAAATCCTAATACCCATTCGAATCCAAGTGAGGGACAGGAGCCATGACAAAAGCAACCAAAATTTAACAGGGATAACTCAAAATATTTTTAGGTTTGAATGGTAGGAGCAACATGAACAAATCTGAATGGATAGTGGAGAAACGACCATAAGAAAGCCTCTGTGTTATCATAGCACAGATAGTGGGAATAAACACCAAGGGTTTGATCGTAAATTATTTACCATTCCTTGTAATGAGAGCCAAACATACAGAGTACTGAAACCCTATGTATGCAATGAATGACTCATTAATACGTTAAGCCAACAAGGTGAGGTAAGGACGTGAGTACAATAGGCATGTATTTATTTCAATGTCTATTGATATGACCATTAAATTCGCGAGAGGACTAACCAATGTATCAAAGGCTCTTAATAAATTTAATACAAACTATCGAACCATACAATAGCTAGATTAAAACCCCAAAACATCTAAAATAGGTCATTCAAACATTAGATTTAGATCTCATGTAAGCATGGTGACCTTCAAAAGGATGCATTCTAAGGCATACAAATTATAACACCAGGCTAGGTTTTATGTTTGATTGATGCTTACAGTCATGAATCAAACATAAAACAAAAATAAAGCGCAGACAATAATAAATTAATCAAAATATTTCTTAACCCAATAATTATCTCAAAATTCTAAAAAAAATGTTTACGAAATCGAGGTGAAGGCATCTAAAGAAAATGAAATTTCTTGTTTAAATATCAAACTCATGTGGGGCTGCCAACATGTCATTTTCATTGTCATCATCATAATTAATTTCATTTCCATCATCATTGTCATCATCATCGTTGTATTTTTTATTGTCATCATCATCACCGATGATGAAATCCCTAATCCATGTAACCCATTTACATCATATTACTATGTTTGTTTATATCATGCCCAAATAACTAACCTACAAATATATATCAACCTAATAACTTATATCTATAACACCTAATAGCATTGGTAACTCCTAAGTCCATTAACACCTTACACCTAGTTAACCCCCAAAATTTTTAACACCTAATCCTTTAGACATAAACCCTATAACCACAACAACCCTAATATAAATTTTATTATAAATAAAACTTTATTATAAATTGCATTATATATTTGTTATATAGTACAATTTATATTATATAATATAAATTTTATAATATGCTTGTTATATTAGATGACATTTTAATAATATGTATTTTATAAAACCCACCAAAATTGAAAACCTGTATCAAATTGAAAAACCAAAGAAAATGACAAACAAAATCCACCCGATAGGATCAAGACCTCGACATCGAATCATTCTGACCAACTTGGCCCAACCCGAACTGCAAGAGACAAAATGGGAGACACGATGACACAAAGAGCGATAGAGGACCGACAATGAGATAGAGGAGTGACATAGGAGACCCTAGCTTGAGTGATAGAGGAGACCCTAGCTTGAGCGATAGAGGAGACCCCACACCAGAAATGTCACCTAAATCTATAATTTTATATAACCCTTTACAAAGAAATCATAGATAATAAATATGTATTTTACTAGAGGAGTTTTGAATATCAAGGAAAAGCCAAAATATGTCTCATTTAAAACCTCTCCTATGTTCTATCTTAAAATATTGTAGGGGGCATTGATGGAAGTGACATATAATTATTTTGGGATTAAGTTCCACATTAACACTCACTCTTATCCATCTTTTTCTTACATAAATTTTTTTTTGAAACATGAAAACTTCAAACTTTATGTTTTCCAACTATGGCATTTGGTAGAAATCCCAAAAATTTATGTACATAATCTGCAATCAGTCTACAAATTTGTCGAGGATCAAAATATATGCATTATAAAATTATAAAGTGTGACTTTTTTTTAAAGTATAGAAAATATTTTTGTATCTTTTGTATGGGCCATTTTCCTCCTGTATTTGGATCCTGCCTTTTCAAAATGATAGTGTGTGTGTATCCTTGTCCTAGTAACTTAGGATTTTGCTCAATTATTTCATTTTGTATCTTGCTATTCAATTCTTGTGGTTGTTTTAACTTGTTTTATAAGAAACATTAGAGTGAGGATGCTTCCACTGTAAGAGTTGTGCTATATTATAAAAAGTGTTTCCAATCCATTCTAACCCAGGGATCACATGTCTTCTCTAAGTTATATAAGGCTAGAGAAGTTATAAAACTACATTTTTAATGTGTAACAACCTCTTCTTCCATTTCAAGAAGTTTTCCTTTTCTCCTTCGCAGTGAGTAAACGATGTAAGAGATTGTATATTAATTATGGACCTTTGTTGATAGGTGTTCACCTTCATATTTCCATTGTTTGTTAATATACATGTTTATGTAGGTTTTAATATTTTTTAATTTTATTTAATCATATTGAATTCAGTGTCAATGAAATTAGGACATATAGAGAAACATTGATTTCTAATTGTAGGTCTGCATTTTTCCATTGATTCATTATAGAAGCTCAAAATATACCAAATTCAAACAGTGTTTTGTGAATTACATTGGACACATAAAGGACATTTTCTATTTGAGCCCGATCAACACAGAAAGGGATGAATTCAATTTGTCCTCCCAACTTTCCAATGAGCAGTCTTAGGGTATCCTTTTCTTGAACTCATATTTGACAACCCTGTGATGCTTGTGCCTGATGGTTACGATGTACCTCTCATCTATGTAAATCAAGTTCCAAAGGTATATTCAATGTAAATTCCATAACATATGAAATTGTTTGAATCCTATATCTCACCTAAATCAATTAATTTTTATGTATGTGTGATTTGTGAGCTATTTTCCTAATGAAGATATTTTATTAAGGTTTGCAAATATTCATACTTCTTTTCATAGTTGTTTATCTTGTATCATGTTGACCAAAATTTCTTAATCTATATTTTCCTTCTCTTGGATTTATAAAATCCTTGATATCAAAAGAAGACATTTTTGAACTTTTATAAGTTCATTTTGCAACCCTCAGTCTTAGGTTCGCCACACATTTTTTGGATAAAAAATCTTATTTTGTATGCCTAAGTTACTCAATATCTTGTCCATAGGTCCAATTTTGAAGAATATTTCTAAGTATGATCTTCTCCTCTCCTCTCCTATATTACAATTATACCATACTTTGGATTTTTACTCAACATCTCTCTTTCCATACTTAGTCATATTTCAGTGTTCGCAGGTCGAGCTCTCATCCTCCATTTTTTGTGACCTTCACTTTTCACAACAAGTTTCATGATCTACATCACGACCATCATCCTTGTCGTAGGTGTTGAGCTCCAAATTATTTTGTTCCTCTTGCACACAAGTCTGACTGACCGTTCCTCAACACTTAGTCTACTTTGTATCGCAGACTCATTTACCTTACCTTATAACCTACAAGAACCCACCAAGATCCTAACTCCATTGCCTACACTTTACCCTCCCACATACAAATTACCCCCACCCCATCTACTTACCCTCTCCCTACTTAAACGTTTTGCAAAGTAATATAGCTCGCAGGCGGGTTGACACCAGTCATCCCTCACTCCCTTACTCACCTCACTCGCCAACCCACCAACCCGTCCACACAACCTAAAAGCTACCCCCTTGAATTATTCTACCTAAAATATTACCTTCACTTACCCTTCCACCTCCTCTCGCATACTTAACCATTATTCCAATTTTTTCCCCATTTAAATGATGAACAAATAAGAACATTCCACATGGAAGCATGGAATTGTGACACATGACAACTCATGGAGGGAGACACATGGA
>SNQJ01S0056917.1:0-16968 GCA_010110895.2 Picea sitchensis
AATCCCATCCTGTAGTGTTTCTCCTCCCGATTCCAATGAGCTATTACACTGAGAGGTTCCTCCAAGTAATGTGCCAAAAATGACCTCTTCAGTGAATTCCATTGACTTATAGCTCAAAATAGTCAAAATCATAGAAATCGTCATAATGCAACGAAACCAAAGCCAACCTGTGTGGAATGGATCATAATGATGGAATATGATCATCAATGCAAGTTGGACCCTACAATGTCTCTCAAATACCCTTGTACTCACTCTAGCACCCATCTGGCTACTCTGGTCATCATAAATCTCTGCCCTGTGGTGATGTCCCAAAGTGGGGACATTACATTTTCTAACTTTACTCTCTTCTTACTGAGCTTTCTAGCCTTCTTTCGTGTGATCTGAATCATTGGTTTCTTCTTTTCATTATTTTTCTTATCTCCTCTTGGCATTATAACTTCACACTATGGAGGGTCTTTCATAGGGTTCAAGGGTAATACTTCTTCTCTTTCTATGGTAGGTTCTCTACTCTCTTGTACAAAAAAGTGTCTCCAATATTCTTATTTCTTTTCAACTTTGACGTCTATATCTTTGGTCCTTAGTAGCTTCGACTGATTCTCAAGTTCTTCCAGTAAGTGCACTATTATCCTAGCCGTGAAATCTCTTAGTTCTTTCTTTTTTTGTTCTAGATCCTCCTCTTCTTGTTTCCTTTGTATCTGATCTTTCCCAATCCAAGTTTTTCCTAGAAAGATAGCAAATGGGGTGTTGTTCTCAACAAATTTAATGATCTCAAATTCTTCTTCTGTCGAAGTTCCATGAGCACTCATAGATGTCTCGGTAATTCTTCCACATAGGGTTATCAAATTTCCTCTAAATAATCCTATTCCTCCTACTGAAGGAACCATAGAAGGATTTCCCAAAATTTTCCAAGTTCTTTCTGTCATGATATTCACTCGTGTTTCCTCATCTAGGACACAGTCTATGTCGAAGTCTCCTATTCATGTTTCTATGTACTCTTTCTATTTTAAGACCTATGATAAGTTGATATCTCTATGATCATTCAAGGTTTCTTTCATCTGTAGTAATACAATCTCTTATTCTTTTTGGGGTTCTATCATATCCTTAGTTTCTTGGCTCGTCTCATAGTTTTCTTGTCTCATATTCATCTTTTCAAATTTTTCAATCATTCTAGGGAAATCCAAAACTTCATGGTCCATAGATTTACAACAAAGACAACTAGGACCTCTACCAGGGAATTCCTTAGAAATATGTCTTGGTCTTCTGCAACTATAGAAAAGAATTAATCCTCTCTTTATTCTAAACAATCCCCAACCTTTCTTGTACTGTGCACTGGGATCCCATTAACTAACCTGCAAAAAATTATTTCTAGGATCCTGCATCCATTTGTTAGTCCAAACATTAATTCTATGCATAGGAATAATATATCTTTCATTATTTCTATCAGTCTATTCATATCAAATCTTCTTTCTTCTAGTTGTACCCTAGTTTTCAGACTAGGATTTTTTTTATCAAACACACCTAGATTCATTCTTTCATAACAAAAATTTTCACTTATCTTACCCTTCTTAGAGCACAACGATTGAAGATCTTACCTCTTTTATTCAGATCAAACTTCCCTTCTTAGCACAAAGCTTCGTAAGTCATGTAGAATATTTCACACTAAAGTAGAAGATCTACGCACAGAGCTTTCTTTTATTCAATTCCCAGTAATCATAGTTTCAGGTCTCGACAAAGGAACCATTTTTTGGCACAAGGGAAGACCCAGGGTTCAATGCTTCAAAAGCACAACAACAAAACCCTAACTATCGACCCTTTCGGAAACACCTACGAAGCAGATGAAGTCTCACCCAAGGTAGAGGCAGGGGTGGTTGCAGAACTCAAAAGTCTGCAACCTAGCTAGCACACAGACCTATGATTACATCGCTCTAACAAAGCACTTAGCAGTTAGCATTCATCAATATTTAACCCTTATTCACATCCCATATTCAAACCCTAATTATAGAACAACGCAATATTCAACCAGATCTAACACATCTAAGAACTTATTATATGGAAAGAGATCATATCTAGCATTCATTCACATCACTAAGAACTTAATCTATCATACCAGATTCATATAAACATTCATTACTATACTAAGCTTAAACAATATAAAAACCATAATGCAAAAAGAAACCATAACACATGATATACGTGGTTCTCCCTAGTGTGGGGAGATGTCCACCAACTCTCCTCTTCTTTATTATCTTCTGTCAATATTCTACAAGCACAGAGCCCCAAAACCCCACTCCGCATAGGACAAGATATCTGCGCGCACCTCACCAGATCCTCCCTCTCCGAGTTAGGTCACAACACAAGCCTTCTTACTCAATTTTCACACAATATTCTTACAATCACTTGCACTTAGTTCTGAAAGTATTAACACATAGTATGCACAAAGCCTCTAGTTCCACACTAAGATGATTCTATCAGTTCTCTTAACTTAGTACACTGGCTCATCTTACATCGCCTAGATTTCTATTTATACATTACAAAATGGGCCTAAACATGGGTAAACCCATGGGCAGACATTCCATACCTATTACATAAACCCTAATCCAAAAATTTCCCTAAAAAGAGGTCGGTATCCCACGATCTCTGCTTCGACTTGCGCTCCACCTTCGACCAACCTATTGAAGTCCCAAAAGAGGTCAAACATGACCAAGGTTCTCCAAAACTTGGTCGAGGTCCAACACCACAAATATTTACATGATGAATGTCGAGAATAATATAGTGACTAGGGCTCGAGATTAAGGAATGTCATAATCTGTCGATAAAGGCAAAGAAGCTACGAACCCATTGACTCCTCTCCATATTGAGAAGGTGACGGGAGAGACAATGACTCACATCCCAAAAGGTGCATTTAAGAAGGCTTCTCTATTGTGGAAGATATGGCACAAACCCCTTATGCGATGTCTCCCTTGGAGGTCATCCAGAGTTTCCCTTCACATAGAAAATATCTTTTATCCACCTTGGGATCAGTAGAGACTTGTAACCTGAGAGCGATCATTTTTTATCCAACTCGCTTAAAACCCTGTCTTCCCTACCACGTTTCATTTCACATAGTAGTGGCTTACACCATGAAATATTTTACTTGAAACATTTTCCATACAGTGGTTGATGAGGGTGCCTCAACTTGTGTGAGATCATTGGCATGTTAGAATTCCATAGGCTAGCCCAGTTTGTCTTAGTCGCCTACATTGATTACGATGTTTGACGGTCGGTCATTCATACCACATGGGATCATTCCTTCTTTCCCTGTGCAGTTGGGAGAAAACATCGTGTGTGTCAAAGTTGAAGTGGTAGATGTGCCTCTCGACTACAACCTATTGTTAGGAATGAGTTGGACTTATGTGATGCATGTAGTGGTTTATACGACTTTTCAGGTCTTATGTTTTCCACAGGAGGGTCGGATAGTGACCATTCACCAATTGTCTTTCTCCCATCCTGACCCTTCATTGGGGGCTTCCACGGTCCAAATGATTGATAGTCTATGGCCTAGAACTATCAACTTAGGTGATGCTTTGTTTTCATTGTTGATGGAAACTTTTGATTACCCACCTCCTTCTGACAATGTCAAGCTTATATCGGTTTTTCCTGACCAACCTAGGGTTGTAATTATACAAGTGTCGTTGTTTCGAACGAGTTACTTTAATGATCCATGGAATCTACGTTCCCCATAAGCTTCAATGGAAGGGAAAGGGCATCTTGGCATGGCCATACCCTTGTCTGCAGCTGAGATTGTGTACAACATTGTCCATCAAACTTTGGCCAACACCGATCTGACTACCCCACAAAATTTGGATCTAGTTCTCGAGCCTATTTGGGCTCAAGATTCTCTTTCCACTCAAGATCCTTTAGACCTAGTATTTACCTATGAAAAGCTGATTCTCAAGGCATTGACTGGTCCCGACAGACCTTGGGATGATCTTAATCATAGATCTTACTTCCTTCCTGAGTGAAGGAAAATAGAGGTCGGAGAATTTGTTTCCCCCGTGAATGGAGATAAGTCTTGTCCTATCAATCCTCTGCCTATGCATGAAGTTTATGTCGAGCTTAACATGGAAAGTATCGCTAAAACGATTCCAATAGATATCTCTAGAACCCCTGGCATTATGGAGAATGTTTTCATCAGAGCAGACTGCTCCCCCGAAGAGATTGGAATTTACATTGATTTATTCAAAGAATTCCACGATGTTTTTTCATGGTCTTACAAGGAAATGTCAGGAATTGACCCATGAATTGTCAAGCATGAAATTATGACTTATCCTGATGCCAAGTCGGTTCGACAAAGGCTTCGTCTGGTGAATCCTCAAAAGAGGTAGCAATTAAGGAAGAAATAGAAAAACTGCTCAAAGCCAGTTTTATCTACCCTGTACAGTTGACAAAATGGATGTCAAACCCGGTTCCGGTTAACAATAAATAGGGTATGATTCGCATGTGCATGGACTTCCATGATTTGAATAAGGTCTGTCTGAGAGATAATTTTCCCACCTTGTTCATTGATTAGATTGTTGATGAATGTGAAGGTTGTGAGGTATTTTCATTCATGGATGGTTTCTCAGGATACAATCAGATTCAAATCAAACCCGAAAACCAACATAAAACAACTTTTATTTGTCCTTGGGGCATGTTCTTGTATCATAAGATGCCTTTTGTCCTGAAGAATGTTAGAGCCACCTTTCAGTGGGCCATGTCATTTTCTTTTCATGACCTTATACATATAGTCAAGGAGTATATTGATGATCTAGCATCACGCTCTCACAAGAGATATGATCATCCCGCTCATCCTCGACTAATCTTTGAACGACGTTGCTACTATCAGATTCGTTTGAATCCTAACAAGTGAAGTTTCTTCATGACATAGAGTCATCTCTTAGGTTTTATTGTTTTGACAAAAGGGATCATGGTCGATCCTCACAATGTTGAGGTGATAGTTTAATTTCCTCCCCTGTGCACGATACCCAAACTTCAGAGCTTCCAGGGGAAAGCGAATTTCCTTCAGTGTTTTGTCATGAATTACGTCGAGATCACTAAAGGGTTTATGTGTCTTCTAAAAAAGGGGGTCCCATTTTGTTGGGATGAATCTTCTCAATGCTCCTTTGAATCATTGAAACATGACCTTACGTATGCCCCTTTGCTCCGGCCTCTTGATTATAAAATATATTTCTTGTTGTATTTGGTTGTTGAAGAGTCGAGCATCAGCATGGTCTTGGTTCAAGAACATGATCTCCTCAAAGAGAACATTATATATTACCTTAGTCGAGGCCTGGTTGGGCCAGAACTCAACTATTCTCATGTTGAGAATCTTTCTTTGGCGACAGTTAATGTTGTCCAATGGTTTTGTCACTACATTTTGCTTTGCAATACCACTATCATTATCATCGTGAACCCTTTACAATATGTGTTAACACAACAGGTCATTGGAGGAAATATTAGTAGATGGATAGTCATCTTACAGTAATTTGACTTGGATTTTGTTTCTGCGAAATCAAAAAAGTCATTGGTATTTGTCGAACTTATTTCGGAAATTCTAGTCAAGTCTAGTGATATCACGCTCGAAGAATCTCCTATCAAGGGAGATATTTTTCTAATTTCATCTTCGGACTCCTAGTATAGAGATATACTAGTCTATCTCCAAACTTTGAATTACCCTGCTTCTGCTTCCCATGATGAGCATCGATGCATTCGACATCATGAACAAAATTATCTTATACTTGATGACACTTTGTATCGTCGAGGCATGGATTGCATTCTTCGTTGATGTCTTATCCATGAAGAATAAAATCTCGTTTTGAATGATTGTCACAGTGGAGCAAGTGGCGATCATTTTTCTAGGTTGGAAACAACCCAAAATATTCTATGTGTCAATTACTTTTGGCCCTCGTTAATCAAGGATTGAAATGAGGTGGTCAATAAGTGCCACCCATGCCAAATATTTTGTCGGAAGATGTGGGCACATCCTTCTCCTATGTTTCTTGTCATTGTTGTTGGTCCTTTCATGAAGTGGTGGATTTATTTCACTACATGTCACCTGGCCTCAGCCAAGGGGAATCGTTACATCATCGTATCAGTACAATACTTCACAAAGTGGGTTGAAGATATGCCAAAGTTCAACAATGATGGATAAATAGTGGCTCTTTTCATTTTTCATCAGATAGTAGCAAGGTTCAACATCCCAAAGGATATTGTCATTGACCATGGAAGTCACTTCCAAAACAAAATGATGATTGAGTTAACATCAAATCTCGGGTTAAGAAAAGAAAATTTGTCACCTTACTACCCACAAGTGAATGGTTAGGTTGAAGTTGTGAATAAGTCTCTCAAGACTATTCTTCAATTGACAATCAATTTTGCCAAGTCAAATTGGCATTTGATGTTGTACTCATCATTGTGGACCTACCGAATGTTTGTGAATAATTTCACCGGGTTTTCACCTTTTCAACTCGTATACGGGTTGGTATTGAGTGTCATATTCATTCTTTAAAGTTGGCAATGGAATTATTGTCGGGCACTTCACCACTTGAGGAACGCCTACTATATCTCAGGAAACTCGATGAGAAGCATAGTGATGCAGTCTCATCCAATGAGGCTCATAGGAAATGAGTCAATTATCAGTACAATCGGTCCATTCATCCTCAGATTTTCTCCCAAGGTGATCTTGTCTTGTTCTATGATCAAGACAAAGATCCCTTGGGGGTAGGCAAGTTCACACCCATGTGGTTCAGACTATTCATTGTGAAATATGTCTTGAAGAAGGGCGCTTACGGTCTAGTTGATTTTGAAGGAAATGCCTTGGCAGAGCCTAGAAATGGGATCTAGCTCAAGACGTATTACTCTTAGGTTGGTCACCTGGGTGACTTCTTGTACATATGTATAGCTTCTTATACAATTTTTTCCTTTTTGTTTTATGGACCTATAGTTATTTATATCTTATTTTTCACTCTAGAAAATGTCAAGTGAATCGAAGGTGTATTTTGGGATCGCGGACGATGCTAGCTGACACACTCGGAGGATTGCTTCCACATATTTGGTGATTTTCACACCTGGAGGCCAGTTTCTATCTTCCAGAGGTATTTTTCTAGGTGATGCTACAAACAATGTTTTCAAGTGCAGTGTAGTGATAGAGTTGCTTCGTGACGCTTTGTCACATGGAATTTCTCACCTCCATGTCTACCTAGATTCTCATTTGGTTGTGTCCCATTTAAATGGATTTTACCTCGTTTATGATCCCACTTTGCATCGACGTTTCCTTAGGGTATGTCTCTTATAAATTTATTTCGATTACATTACGTATATCCATGTTCCTAGGAGATTTAATGATATGAAATATACTCTAGCTAATCAAATATTAGATTGGCATGTTGCACACACATAAAAAGAAAATCACACACATACATGTTACATACATTTGTAAAATATGTAATCCATAAGACAGAAAAGATGTATATATATATGTATATATCAAAAAGTGTCATGAGTACATAGGTGGGCACGAACACCTCAAAAATAGTGTTTAGTGTACATCGTTGGGTTTATGCCCTCAAAAAATACATGTACAAAAGGTTCCCTCGGCATATCAAAGGCCTATCCTATCTAAGCAGGGGGCTATTGGCCCTTCCATAATGCACAATGACATGCCCAAACATCGGAATAATGGGACCCATGTCCGTGGCACCCCTACTACGTGAGGCTGCATAGACGACGGAAGATCCTCAATCTTAGCCATGGGTACAGTGCGAGTGAGTGTAGTGAGGTTTCACTCCACTCGAATTAGAACTCTCTCAGCCTCTTTGGTTGAGGGGACCCATGCAGCTGCCACTCCTCTGGTTATTGCTAGTCCTTCCTCTGGTCGAGGATGTCATCGAGTCCTCGCAAAGTACGTTGGGCACACTAGTCCCACATCTGTACATAGCATATACATAATATTCAGTACTCGATACACATATAAAAATGATATATATAAAAACAATTAAAAGTTAAACAAATTTAAAAAACATGTTACCTATCTCGCCTCGTTCCTCTCTAGGAGGCATGGTCATATCTGGATCTCTAGAAAAGTTGATCCCGATGTAGGGGTACTCCTCGATCGTCACAATCTTTCGTGCCCACCATTCAAAGAACTTATCGTCGAAGGCCTCTATGGTCCTCCCTCCACCTTGTCGTGGCAGCAATGTTTCCCACCTGCATACTACTAGGAAGGAGGCCACATGCCCTTGTACTGTCTCTCTGCGACTGAGACTGGGAACCCTCTCGAAGAAGATGGAACATAGAATCGTACCAAAGCTGAAGTTCTTGTTGGTACACTATTGACACTATGTCATTTGTCTCTTCATTCACATAAGCATGGTCATGCTCCAGTAAAAAATGTGTGCCTCCAGACACTAAATGGCACAGTGCATGTCTGCCTGAGAAGCCTCATGCAGGGCTGCAGATCCAGTAATCCTCCCAATCAACAATAAGATCACTCCCAGAGTCAAACTAGTGATCTTGTGAATTGACACCTGAGAACCTACCTTCTGAGTGTCAGCCTCACAATACATCCAGATATAATCCTTGATGTTGAAAGGCCCAGGGGGGAATGTCCTCAGATTGACTAGATCTCCTCTCCTTGAGAGGCTAGTCAAGAAGTAAATGTCCTCTGACATGGGGGTTGACTACTGACCCTCTAGTATGAATGCCTCTGCATCAAGGTGCCAATAATCTACAAGATTGTTGAGTAATCTGGGTTGTTCCCTCATAAACGACACTGGAAGAACTTCAATATCCCACATTATTTTAGTGTGGCGATGGTTGCAGGGCCTCTTTGACAAAAATGTTAATATCCGTGTGCTCCCTCTCCCTCCAATGGACATACATCTTGTTCCATGGAAAAGTGGAGGAATTTTAGTACTTTCATTTTTATTTTTCTAAGCTTGCAAAAGTATACACGAGCTTTATTGGTCATAGTTGTGTATGTACGCGGGCATATTTTTTTCTTCCCAAGTACATACATTGGTTGTCCATGGACAATCTGTGTACACGCATGGCCACTCTTTTTAGGAGAGTGTGCACCCTAAAAAAAAACAAATTCATGAATGAAGTATTGAAATGGAAGAGGGATGATTTTGTACTTACCTGGTCCAAGTAGAAGTTCGTTTCATCCACTAAAGCTCCCGAAATAAAATTTTCTAGCAAAGGGGTTTTTTCTCCTTTTGGTTAATTTTCGAATTGCAATGGTAAAAATGAGTCGTCGACTTCTATTTATAGACTTTTTTGGCTCTTTTTTCCGCTTTTTGACCCCCTTTGTCATTTTTCATGGCTTGTTGATCACTTGATTCTGATTCTAAGTTTTGTATTGGATGTTTTGGTACTCTTTTCCTTTTGGTTTGGTAACTTTTCTCGGATGGGTCATTTTTTACTATCCTTTGGTAAAAGTCATTTTTAACAACTTTTTGCAAGTAACTTAGGATTTCATCTCCACTTTCTACATCTCTTTGTATTTTTATCTTTTCTATAGGATCGACCCCACCGAAGTGAGACACAGAACCTTCATTGTTGCTTTATAAGTGTCGTAATTAGGTGGTAGAGCCTACCTATACATCGATGCCCTAGGTAGATCCTTCATGCATTTTGGAATCCATATTGTTGGTCATGACTCTAGGATCAGGAGTCCTTGTTAGTCCTGTCATTATTATGATATTAAGCCTCATTCATTTGATGCACCATAATTCTTGGCCTTACCCTCGGGACTCCCGAATGAGAACGCTTTGTTGTCTTTCAAGCTTGCTTTAAAATTTGAAAGAAGCATCCGACGAGACTATATTTATTGTTTTCGATTTTGTCTGGATTAAATGAGAAAAGTATCCCCCATGAGTCTTCTCTAAGCCCTTTGTAGACTCTCTAAACATGAAAATATTATCGAGCGATCTTGTTGCCCTTGACGCTCGCCAAACTCAAAAATTCGAAGGCACATCTGTCTGACGATAGTTTACCCCTTTTTTGTTCTGGATGGTTAATTTCACAAATAAAGGTATTCTCTAGGAACTTCGATTCTCTAGAAGATTATTATCAGGAATAATTCTAACCCTTTTTTAGGCCCGAGGGACTAAATCTTTGAAAAAGGAACATTTTCCTTGGTTTTGGTTTATCACCTTTGTTGGGCCTTGAAGATTACTTATGAGAAAGGAACCCCCATGGAGTCCATAGTTAAGCTCTTTTCAAACTCCCTAAAGTTGAAAATATCGTCGAGTGACCTTGTTCCTTCACACTTGTTAAATTGGTCCAGAAGAACATCTACTGGCATGAGTTTAACCTTTTTTCCAACTTGTAGTTTATAGCAGAAAAAGGTAAGCCTCGAGAGATTCATCTCATCGAGAGAGTTATCCTTAGTTACTTTTATAATTTTTTAGGCTAAGGAGACTAAACTCAGAAAAAGGTTGTGAGTCCATAGTTAAGCTCTTTTCAGACTCGTTAAAATTGAAAATATTGTCGAGTGATCTTGTTTTTGTCACACTCTTTAAAATGGTTTTTAATAGACATCTTTTCAGTGCAAGTTTAACCCTTTTTCAAAAAGACTAGACTATATCTAAAAAGGGTACTCCCTGGAGTCTTCTTTTACATTTTTTCAGACTCTCTAAATGTGAAAAAACTACCAAGCTTACCTTCTCTGTGCTCATTAAAATTACATGGAAGGGGTCTCATTGTGTCTTGCCTAATCGCATTTGCATCTCTGTGTCTTTGGCCTAATGTTGGCTCCATTTTTCTCTCAAATGAACCTTTGAAGCATGCCTTATACACAATCCTTCTAGCACTTCTTGCCTCTACGACATGACACCTTGAACCATAGATGAATTTTCCCCGAGTGTGCATTTCCTGCACTTGTCTCCTTGCTCTGAGAATTAGTATGTTCCTTGCACTTGGAACTAGTATGTTTTCTTGCGAAACTTGTTCCTCCTTTGTAACGTAGAATTTTTTTATTCTTTTTCAAGCTCTTAAAATTGAAAAAGAAAAAAAAATCAAATATTCCAAAAAGAAGGGACGGGAAATATTTATTGTTTTTTTAGCCGCATAGAGAGTCACCCTTGGAAAATGTACATCCTTTTGTTTGTTCATCAAGCATTGGGATCTAATATTACCTTAGGAAGTTGTTCTTGCTACATATACATAGAGTTGTGCCCTCCTCTGTTTGGTTACTCTTCCAAACACATGGAGAGTTTGTGTTACCTCCTACCTCATGAAATTATGTCAATATCATGTTGCCTGAGTCTGATCATCTTTAATGATTTTGTACAAGGGAAGTTTCACTCAACCTGAGTCGTCCTTTCCATATTTTTTCTCTTTTCCTTCATGAGTCATCCATCCAGAGAGTCCAGTCAAGTCCTGATTCAAAATCGACGAAGTTCTCTGCTTGATCATCAAGATCCTTGTATCCTTTCCCAATGAGTCATCGAAGACCTTAGGATAGTGATTTATACACTCCCATTGTAGTCCTACCTAATTTTTGAAGATCTTGAAGTTGTTGTTAGACCTATGAAGGCCTCATCTCCAGCCATCAGGCGTCACTAGCTTCTTGAAGATGGATACTATACTTGTATATCTTCGACTCATTTTGAGATGTAGATCTGTTGTGTATTGCTCGTGGCTACACTTTATATAATTATATGACATGTATATGCAATGTATTTGATTGGAATCCATAATTTAGTTCAATCATGGGTATGCCCGCCTCAGAGAGCCAATTGTTGTTTTGCAGATGGCACCTCCCGAACTCTCGTCTCAGTCTCACTCGATTTCATACATTGGTAAAGATATTGTAATGTATTTCAACCATCAGTTTCTATTCTGACCTCACACATTAGGGGGCATCTGTTATAGCCCTAAAATTCCCTACTCATGCATACACGACCTTGGCCCTCTTACTTCCAATTTTTTCCAAAGCACTGTTGAGAAGATCTTCTTAAAAAACCATTTTTTAGAAGATGTTTGCACCCTGCACAATTATATCCCACGTACATACACTTGTTGCACCACTACAAATTGCATACATACGCTTGATGCACCATTACAACCCACGTATACTTCCAAAAATTGCAAAAATTTAAAAGTTGCAAGGAATTCGCTGAAATTCACTGGCTATTGGAAGTTTCCCAAAAAATCCACCTTTTGTGGCCCATCACCCAACCAAATAACCATCCTTTTGTCATATAAAAGGAGTTGTTGTGGTATCATTTCACATCAAATCATAATAACAATGAAACTATGCCTAATTTCACTTCCCCTCCTTACCCAAGATATTGTTGCCTTTTGTGAGATATTGCCTTAGCATTCCCTCATCATCCCCTTCTTCCTCCATTCAACCCATTCCCTTGCATAGAGGTGATCAGAAGATTGAGAGAAGAATTCCATTCAAGTTGCACTTGGAGCATGGTAAAGAGGATCCTGGACCAGGTTCGGGGAAGGGTGGCCAACACAGATTGTAAGTTGTAATGTTTGTATGATGAATAAAAGAATCACATTTTTCTGTCCCAAATGATGATGTTTTGAGTATTTTCACTTATTTATACTTAGCATTTAATATCTAACCCTAACTCATGAATATAATAGAATGCTTGTAGTTCTCGTTTTCTTATATTTGGATGCAGGTCATGTTAGACAGTTGGCTTAGATTTATGGATAATTGGTATGGATTGTTGGTTGTCATTGATGTCAAATATTGGAGAATGATATTGTAGATTGATGTCAACCCTTGGAGAAAGTAAGGTAGTGAATTCGAGTAGCACAAACATTTGGGTAATGCACCCAAGTTTTTTTTATGTAAATATGACTCATTATTGTCTTGTCATGGTTGATAATAAGTACAAATGTATGAACTCCAAAGTGGTTCCCTTATGGTGAAATCCCTCACGGGAAGACACTTTGTAGATTGAGTTATCCTAGAAGTACTGTTAGAGAACCCATGATTATTTGTGGAATAATGAGATGAAGGTCAGTGAATTTTTCAGTGAAACTATGCTATATGGATATTGCTTTTCATGCCATTTCTGGTGGTATGTGGAACATCACATAACTCCTCACGGTTAGAGAGTTATGGCCATGAGAAGTTGGAGAACCCAGTTTTGGGTAATGGACCCAAGTTTGTTTGAAGGATAATGGTATGAGTTTTGATATATTTTTAGGTAATATTATTCTATATGGATATTACATGTCATTCAATTTTTGGTGGTATGTGGAACATCACATAACTCCTCACTGTTTGAGAGTTATGGCCTTAGGAAGTTGGAGAACCCTCATATGTCATCTAGAAGCCTCAAAAGGTCAAAGTAGTCAAAGTGGTTTAAGATATTTTAAATGGTAAATAATAAAGTGAAGTGACGATTGTATTATAATTCAAATTGAATACAAAATAAATTATTTCAATAATAAATTTAATGGAGAAATTAGAAGTGGGTTAACCCTAAAATAAGGAAAGTGGGAAAAGTGACCTAGAAGATGTTTTTAAGGAAGCTACTTGAAGAGTATAAATAAGAGGCAAGGCTCTCTCATTTAAAATACACTTGAGAATATTGAATATCTATATGTTTCTGAGGGAAGGTGAAGAAAATAAGGCCAAAATTCAAGGAAGGATAAATTCTTTTGATGGTGCTTTCTAAGGTATGTTATTTACAGGTCATCTCACCATTTTCGAAATAACTGTTTTTTTAGAATGAGTCAGACCGTGAAATTTATATTCCATTGAGTAAACATATCCAAGTATCTCTGGTAAAAAATTAATCTTGTGGTTCATTTTATTTTTGGAGTTACACTCCATGGAAATAGGGTTTGTGGCTAGTCCTGAAACTTGTCTAAAACATGTCTTTCGTGTAAAAACGTCATAAGTTCTTCATAATAGATCCAAATTCAGTAAAATAAAATGTATTGGTTAGAGTATAGTATGTAGTATGATTGAGCCCCCAAAATGAATCTCCTTGACGATACCTTTCCAACGAGCTATCACACGCCTAAAACGGAGATCGTATGCAAAAGTTACGACCCTGGGAAGTTGATGTACTAACTTACCCAAACGGGGCCCACATGAATTTTGGCACTTCATCTCCAAGGGTTAGGTTTTTGGATGTCTAGGAATTTTTTCATTCTCATTTATTGTAAAAATGACTTCAGAGCCTCATTGTAACCATCTTCTTGCGAATGTGAGTAGCCGTCACATCTCTTCTCAGAGATAAGTTGCCACCATTCTAGTGAGTCTTTCACTCTATATTTTTACAGTCTCTGTACATTTCTTTGATTAATAGAAATCGTGTATTACTGTATATATGTGTTTATGGTTGCATATCTGATACATTTTTTTTATATTATTGAATATCTTCAATATCTCTGTGCATTTCTTTATTATATCTCCGCTCTCATTTCGTGCCGAAAATAATCTGGATCAGTGGTATCAGAGAAGGCTGCTCTTGATCGTTTTTTCAGTGCATGTCCCCGATGAGGTCCGAGTATAGAAATTTACGTCTCGAGATTGTCTCTCTTGAAGAAAATCGCTCTCGCACACCCAATAAACCCTCAATGGCAGAAGAAAAGAAAAACGACGGAGCAAATGATCCTATCAATCTGTTGCTTGAGCAAGCTCTCACGCAACAGAGGGACGAAATGATGGAGAATTTTTCCCACATCCTTCAACGTCTGCCGATAACATCAGGCACATATTCATAAAGTGGCCACTTTTGAGGAACCTCTCCTTTCAAGGTACAAGTTAATTTTGATATTCCTGTATTTGAAGGACAGATAGATGCAGAAGCCCTAGAAAAATGGTTAACTCTGCTAGAAGGTTATTTCTCTGTTCAAAATTTTTCTGACAAAGAAAAGATCACCTTCACACTCCTTAAATCTCTCCCTCATGTCAAACATTGGTGGAAAACTTACTGGGACTCAAGTTCCACAGAGGAGTCTGGAATATATGGCGTCGATCCCACTTGGGATTTTTTTGTGGATGTGGTAAAAGAACAGTATTACCCTATTGGAAACTATGAGGACCAGTACATGAGATGGACCACACTGTGGAAAGAGAGGGGCCAAACAATTCCATAGTTCACCAATAACTTCAATACCTTGCGCACCAATATGGGTATCAAAGACTCCGAGTGACATTTGGTTCTGAAATACCGTGGGGCTCTACATAGATACATCCATACTGAAATGGATTTTCTGGACATCTCATCACTCGGTGCTACTTATCGATATGCTATTAAAATTGAGCAGAAATTTAAGCACCAGAACAAACGGGAATTCGGGTCCTCAAATCCGCAACAACCAAAGTATGACAAAGATGACCCTAACAAACAGTCTCCTGAAAACCAGTCCAAGACATAGGAAAAGAAGGGTCACGGGAAGACAAAGAAGGACACCGGAAAATGGTTTCATTTCCACAAAATCCCTTGGCACAACATCGATGAATGTCGCTCAAAAAAATAATTGGTGGTCGAGATCAAAGACAAGGAGCCGAACCCTGATTCATAATATTATTCTAAAAATACTGGTAAAGGAAAGATCATTGACACAGACCCCACTGCTATTGTCGCGACCGCAACAATTCAACCAGAAGAACCAACAGATCCTGAAGAGGGGGAGCACCTTTTTCATTCACGGATGTGGGTGAAGGGGACCCCGTTGTATTTTATTGTTGATAGCGGAAGCCAGAAGAACCTCATCTCAGCAGAGGTCGTCAAATAGTTGGGATTGTCAACAACACCACACCCGCAGCCATACAACATCGGGTGGCTTCGACAAGGACGAGATCTCCGTGTAAACCAACAATGTCGATTGTCATACGACATCCAACCCTTCAAAGATGAGGTATTATGTGATGTTTCCCCACTGGATGTCTGTGATGTTCTCTTGGGACAACCATATATGTGGAGACGCTATGTTTTTTATGAGTCTCGACCCGGTAGTGTCATTGTTACTTTGGGGGGTCATCTCTACAGAATACCAGAGGTAGTTCCGACTACTGTTCCACCTAAAAAGTGTCGCAAGGTAGTATCTCATACTACAAAATTCGGCTTCTTCACAATCTGTTCAAAAGGAGAACAAAAGGACACTACAACCACTACAGCCTTGCCCCAAGAACCTTCTATCCAACAGAAGCAGGTCGACAAGGCTGCAACAAAGTGAAAAGATTCCTTCTGCACATCGTCCTCTCATATATCTCGACTTGTTGAGAAGCCTCAACCGCAACAGGTTCGTGACAGATTTCCACAAACTAAGTAGCACAACGTCTCCAGCAAGACAAGCAACTCACCAAGATCCAGATTCAACAAATGTTTTTCCCTCTCCCTCGGGAACTCAACGCAATGGATACCATTGCTTCCTAAGGAGGGAGGATTGATCCAGGTGGATATCGGTGGCCACCCACCTTTTCCAAATGGCTCAAAATGGATTTCTGACAATTTTGGCAATTTACTATTTTTAGCAGGTTTTAACTTCTGGGGCCATTTTGAGGGCCCAAATGAAGGTTTTTCAAGATTTGGGTTCTCAATGATATCCAAAGGCATGATTGATCCCCCAAAATGAATCTCCTCGATGATACATTTCCAACGAGCTATCACACGCCTAAAACGGAGATCGTATGCAAAATTTACGACCCCGAGAAGTTGATGTACTAACTTACCCAAACGGGGCCCACATGACTTTTGGCGCTTCATCTCCTAGGGTTAGGTTTTTGGATGTCTAGGACTTTTGGCATTCCCATTTATTGTAAAAAGGACTTCAGAGCCTCATTTTAACCATCTTCTTGTGAATGCGAGTAGCCGTGACATCTCTTCTCAGAGATAAGCTGCCACCATTCTAGCGAGTCTTTCACTCTGTATTTTTACAGTCTCTGTACATTTCTTTGATTAATAGAAATCGTGTATTATTGTATATCTGTGTTTATGGTTGCATCTCTGATACATTTCT
>SNQJ01S0056917.1:49468-74365 GCA_010110895.2 Picea sitchensis
ACCAGAAAGGCGCGTCGCGAATCGGGAAATTGCGAGTCCCGGGGACATGTGATTTGTGTCATCACAAATGCCGAAATCCCAATGGGAGGTTACACGGCGGTGGTCTTATGGTAAGTGGTCACGTGGACTAATGGTTAGCATAGAGGGTTAATGTGTTAGGGGCGTATCGAGAATCAGAGAATTGCGAGTTCTAAGGACTCGTGAATTACGACAACAAAAATCCTGAAACTTCGATAGAAGTAGCCCCGTACAGAAGGTAAGACCACGGTCGTAAAGGCAGTGAACCACAGGCTTGGCCTAGGGAGTTATTGCGTAAGGAGCGCATCGGGATTTGGAGGATCGTGAGTCATGGGGTGAATGAGTTTTGACATTAGCAACCCCGAATCCCGATATCAAACCAGGGATTGGCACTTCGCTAATGCGGGTTTGTGGAGATTTCTCATGTATGGGAGATCAACTCAATTTTTTTTTAAAATTACGATAGTGGATGTGTTACACCCCTAAAGATAGACCTTAAGAATTCTCCAGTCCCCTTCTAAATCCGGGGGTATGTTTCCCACTCCCCACCCTTGCCACGATTTGTACCTGTCGTTCCCCCAAACTGAGATTTCGAAGAGAGTCTTTAAATTTTGGCTTTCCATCCAGTCTTTAAGGTGTCGCAGATCCTATCTCAGGTCTAGAGGAGGGTCTCCTAAGATTGAGTCTTGCCAAATTTTGATTTTCTTTCCATTTCTTGGCACCCAGGTGAGATGGGGGATGAAGTGGGGTAAGGCCTTCTTGCAGAGTGTAAAAATTGGGGATCCTTTAGTTTCCCTGCAAGGGTATTCTAAGAAACATTCCCTTGTTCCCCTAAAATATTTTTTCCACAGTGCTACTTTTCTCCAGCCTGGTTCCCCGGTGACAATATTCCAGAGAAACTTTGCCCCAAGAGCCAGGTTCTGTATTTGGGTTTTTTTGAAGTTGAGTCCACCTTCCCAGAGAGGCTTAGAGGTTTTTTCCCAGTTTATCAGGTGCAATTTCCTACCTGTCTGCTTTCCTCCTTCCCACAGGAAGAGTCTTTGCATTGCCTCAATTTTTTGTATTGTGGATCCGGAGGATAAAAGAAGCAAGCTCTGATAGATGGGTACGCTGGCTAGAACTGACTTAATTAGGAAAACTTTCCTCGCAAGATTTAACCAGTTCGCCCCCCAGGTGGAAATTCTCTTCTTTAATTTGTCAATTAGGTGGTTCCACTGTGAGGCTCTTGGGGAAGATCTGAATATAGGGATTCCCAGATAATTAAAGGCCTCCTAGTTAGTGTGCCCTTCCATCCCCAGAACTCTAGTTATTCCCATCATTTCCTTAGGCGTGATATTCCAACCATAAATCTTGCTTTTTTCCTGACTTATTTCACTTCCTGAAACTGCAACATAGGCATCTAGTTCCTCCTTGAACTTCTTTGCAATTATTGGGCTTTGCCCTCCTAACAGCAGGGTGTCATTTGCAAATTGAGCATGATTTATGTCTTTCACCCCTTATGCTATTCTTAAACCCTGAAGATTGTTTTGAGTTTGGGAGTTTTCCAACTGATAGCTTAGGACAGAAGCTTGAATTTCATAGAGAAGAGGCGAGAGGGGGAACCCTTGCCTTAACCCTCTGGAGGCTTGAAAAAATTTTGTTACCCTTCCATTCACCATGGGGGCTATCCACGGTGAACCTATACAGGCTTTTATCCAATTTACAAAAGACTGATCGAAGCCAAACTTTCTCATTACCTCAAATAAAAAATTGTGATTGACTCTATCAAAGGCATTGGCGAGATCAAGCTTTATAATCATACCTTTGTCTTTCCTCTGGACACTTGAATGAAGGGCCTCTTGAACTAGGATGATGTTGTCTGCAATGTGTCTGCCTTTGATGAAGCCTCCCTGGTTTTTTGGGATGATAAGAGGAAGGATTGTTTTCATTCTATTTGCTATAATTTTGGTGAGGATTTTGTAGCTGGTGTTGCAGAGGGAAATTGGCCTAAAGAGGTTGAAGCTGAGTGCTCCTTTCTCCTTCGGGATAAGTGCCAGGAAGGCCAAGTTTGTGCTCCCTCCTATCTTGTTGCTCGATTGCGATTTCCTTATCATTTTTGTGAGATCATATTTGATTTTCCCCCAACACTGTTGATAGAATTTGGCAGTGAAATCGTCCGGTCCTGGGGCCTTGTCCGGATTCATTTGATCCAATGCCTCCTTTATTTCCTGTTGCGTAACTTCCTTCTTCAGGCTAAGGTTGAGATCCTCCTTTATGAGATTTGGAATGATGGAGAGAGGGTACCGATGGGGGTCAAGGTCTTCCCTTTGCGGTTATGAGTAGAGGGTTTCAAAGGTCTCAAAGGATGCTTGTTTAATGCCTTATGGATCTGAGATTTTAATATTTTGGACCTGAATTTCTGTCACCGCCTTATAATGCTTCCTTGCCTCCGCTTGCTTATGGAAATATCTAGTGTTTTTATCTCCGTCTTGTAGCCAAAGGCTTCTGGATTTTTTCCTCCAATAACATTCTTCCTCCCTGTAGGCTTAGTGCCATTGTCTTTGGAGCTGGGCTTCTTGCAGAAGATCCTCTTTTGTGATTTCTTTGTTTTCCAAATCCATCTAGTGACTCTCAAGTTTCTTTTGGGCTTCTTTGCGTGAGGTGGTTGGTCCTGGTTGTCCTTTTCCCCGGGACTTTAGGGCAGTCTTTAGCCTTTGAAGCTTCTCTTCCCAAACATAAAAAGCATATCCTTTGACCTTTCTTGTCCACTCGCTGGATACTAGACGTAGGAAGTCTTTGTCTTGGATCCAGGACGGGTTGAATCTGAAAGGGATGGGTCCCTGGCCTTGGTCGGTTCTAAACTCTAAGAGGATGGGCTTGTGATATGAAATGCTATGAGGGAGGATTTATGAGGAGACTATGAGCCCAAGAGTCAATAAAGAGCTTTGGACAAGGAATCTGTCCAGCCTGGGAGCTATATACCCCGGTCCTACCCTTTTATTGGTCCACGTATAAAGGCCTTTGACCGTCTTGATGTCTATTAGGTCCCAGGCTGAGATTAGGTCTTCCACCCATTCCCTAGCTAGATCTCTTACTATAGATCCTCCTCTTTTTTCCTCTTGGGTCAGGGTTACATTTAGATCCCCTCCTAAAATAATATTTTCTAGATCATTTTTTTGTAAGAAGTCTTGGAGGGTTTCCCAACAGATTTTTTTTATTCTATATGTTGCGGAACATATATATTAAAGAGGATTACCAAATGTCTAGAATATTTGTGGAGGAGCTTGGTATGAATCCAATGCATGCATGTATCTGAGCTGATCAGTTCTATTTTGGTGGTGTTCCACAGGGTGCAGAGCCCTCCTGATGTGCCTCTGGCATTTTCAACTATTCCTTGGTTGTTTTTCCAAACGTTCATTGAAACTTTGAGAGAGTCGTATTGACTCATCTTGGTCTCCTGGAGGAGTAGGATGTCCTCTTTCGAGGCTTTGGCGATATACTTGAGTGCTTCCTCTTTCTTTTTACTGCCGAGACCCCTACAGTTCCAGGAGGTTAACTTCATTAATTACCTTGGGGAGGAGGAGTGGCCTCCTTGGGAGGCTTTGGATAGCTTTCTTGTTTTCCGCACACTGATCAGTTTCTTGATGGTTTGTTGTGCACCTTTTAGGACGTCCTTGTAGGTTTCTTGATCTCTTTCTTATTTTTTGGATTTTCTACCTCTTCCTGGTTTCTTTGGGGTGGCCCAGGTTTCACTTGCTCCTTCCGATTCGCTACTAGACGAGATCTCCCCTTCCTCTATGCACTGAGTCGCCCCAATCCTTTGGGGGGATTTTTTTTTCTCCTCTCTCTCTGTTGCCTTTTGAGTTTCTCTGTCTTCAGGGATTTGGGTACCTCTTGCTGCTTCCCCTTGGGCGTATTTGCTCAGCTCTTCTGTCTCACCTCTAGTTTCCAGGGCCAATGTATTGAAGTTGTTATCCGTCTCTTTGCTTCCTGGTTTTTTGTCTTGCGTTGGGGCTGACTTTTTGCTTCTTGGGCCTTTTGATTTTGGTTTCCCTTTTTGGGCCTGTTGCCAGCCTTCATCCCCTACTTTCTCTATATGTAGGTTTTTTGGACAGTTTCGTTGGAAGTGGCCATATTCATGACATCCTCTACATTTGAATGGGATCTGCTCGTAATCTAGCTTTTGGAAGTGATGCCAATCCCTTACTTTTAGGTTTACCACTTCCGGCAAACCTACCTCTAGATCAACTTCAACACAGATCCTTGCATAGGAGTGCTGGTATTTTGGGTATACTCTATCTATGTAATGTCCCAATCCATTTCTGATAGCTTGGAGCGATGAGGAGTTCTAGCAGTGTATTGTTAGGTTCAAGAGTCTTACCCAGATAGGGACATCCTTTGGCACTTCCAAGGCTAGATCAAAGCTTGGGGTCCAACGATTCAGATAGAGCCCTTGTGTGCCCATAAAGTACGGTCCATTTCTGAAGATTAGATCTATGTCCTCTTGAGAGATGAATTCGAAGATAAAATATCCTCTCCCAACCGCATAGCACGTTACACTGCTTGTTATCAGCGGCCTCCAGTTCCTTTCAATCCAGTTGTTTGTTGTTCTAGCTGAGGGCTAGAGGCCCATGAACTAAACCGGAGGAAGGTCAATCTTCAGAACCGTGCTTATTTTCCTTACGAAACTTGGAGGTTCTGAAGGAGGGAGATTTTTGATGTAGGCTATGACTAGCTTATGAAAGGAGGAGGTTGGGGAGGGAGGGGGCGACGGCTCCCCTCCGCCCTGGCCAGTCTTGGTCACGGCTAAAATCAAACCCTAAAATCAGATCGAGAGCTATCTCAGAGCATGTTTCCAACCATAAGAATGACAAAAATCATATTACTAATAGTCCTAATAAGAATTACAACAAGCATATTACTAATAGTCCTAGGCAAGGACTAATAAGAGTGATCTACTCATTAGCCCACACAATCTACATTTTTGAAATATTTTATTTTTAAACATTTATTTTGATTCTTGATGTACAACTTAGAGGACTCCTTAATTAGTTAAGGGTGTTTTTGTTGTTTCTATCTTACTACCATATTTGGAGGGTCCTTAATTAAATAAGGGTGATTGTGTGGTTGTTTCTATATTACTACCACATATATATTATGTTAGATTTTAAGGTGTTGATGAAGAACACTTTTATATAACCTTATTTTGTGATAGTGATTACACATAGATTAGGTTATTAACATATATATTACATTAGATATAAAGATATGGGGTTCACAGAGAACATGTTTCCATAATTTAGTTTGTAAATTGTGACCACGAACACAAATAGATTAGATTACTAAAATAACATGATTTCATGCTAACTGAAACATGGTACATATGTATATGCATCATGGATGCACCCACGATATCTCCTTAAGAGAATTTATATGCAAACAATTACAAATTGTTATAAGTTTTTTGCATTCTCTCTCATAAACTTTCTTCATTCTCATTATATTTGGGTTGATATTCTTTTTTATTCGAGGGAATATTTTATGAGTTTGGTTGTAATGGTGCCAGTTCTCAGAGTAATAGTTTCAAACAAGTTGCAATATCAACCTCAGGAAAAATGGGCTACTAGTCATAGCACCACCTTTTTATTTGGGGTTTGATTTTAAGGTTTTTGTTTACAATGGTACCAGTTTCTAAGACCATGGTTGCAAATGGTTGTAATTTAACCCTCCCCTCCCCCCCAACACACACACACAAAAAAAACAAACAAGGAGGGGGTGTGATTCTATACGCAACACTTTTTGATTTGGGGGTTGATTTTAAGATTGTGTTTGCAAAATTAAGGGGATTTAAGGTCATGGTTGTATAAGTTTGTAATTTTAACTTCAAAAAAAATGGGGTGATTCTAGGAGCACTATTTTTCGATTCAAGGTAAAAAGTAACCACTATATGTGACCTCTAAAAAAAATGAGAACTCTATAGGGTTCTTATCAAGTAGGTAACATAATTTCAAGACTTTAAATGGACTACAAATTGTTATCCGATTTTAAATTATTAATCATTGTTACCAGTTTGTATCAATCTTGGCCTCTAGTATGTTATGACTTGTCTACTAAGCTAGATATGGATTTCAAAAAAAAGTCAAAATTCAATTATCTCATGGGAGATGAGTGAACTCAAATAGCAAGGTTCCATTTTAGAAAACCAATGGATGCTTATGATAGATCTACATCATACTTTACAATAGCTATACATCATACTTTACAATCAAGAGACACATAAATTAAATAAAATCAAAGAAGTTAGGAGTGACATGTTTTCCTGCTATATTCCTGGCCTAAGACCTACAACCACTCTTAAGAAACCCCATGCTACTTTGAGGCATCCACTCTATCCTATTTTTAGCAAAGACAATTATCAAAATCAAAAAACAATTCAAGGTGGATGACTATAAAAGAAAGGAGAAAAGACACTCTAGGGGATTAGTATTTTTCTGTGTAAAGGACAGAGTTTTCCAATTGTGTAGATCATATAGAGAAATGAGAATGCATTGAACATCTATAGAAACAGATCTCAACAAATAATCTTTGCAATCATGAGAATTCATCCTTTGTTTATTAGTGTATTTTCTTTAGTTTTTTAAACTTCATTGAGTCTCATTGAATTTTTCTTCAGTTATGTGTAAGATTATGAATGAGATTTCTTGCTATCTAGTCATATGAATGAGATATTGCAGACTTGATCTCAGTATTTATCTTTTGGCTATATTTATTGTATTAACTATGAAGCAGTGTTCAAAATATTCAATATTGTTATGTGTACAGTTGAACTGTAGAAAGGAAGGAGGGAGAATATATGTTTGAACTGCAGAAAGGAAGGAGGAAGACTATCCATTTGAAAATTAAAGCATCCATATTTTCAACAGTGTTGAAAGAAATTAAAAATGAAAAGAAGGGAATATCCACTAGTTTCCTTTGAACAGTACATTCATGTGTATGTAGAAAAAAAAATGAAAGAATGGATGTAATAGAACATAATACGAATGGTTTGAAGGGAAGGGCATGAACAATTCATCAAGTGAATCAATGCATGAAGTTGAAGGCTCATTTGCATTATGAGGGCATCCCCTGGGGGAACCTCTTGGTGTCTGGGCAATAATCGTTGAAGGCTCATTTTCATTCTAGAGGCAGCCCCTGGGGAAACCTCTTGATGTTTTCACAGCAATCGTAGATCATATAATTCTCTCGCACCCACTAGAGTTTTCGCTCTTCATTCAAGTCCAAAATCTCCTTTATAGCGAAGTTAGAAGAAGAAGTAACATCACTGAAGTTGTTGAAGGATGCGACAAAGGGTGATTTAGTCCAGTTGGTCTTAACAAGCCCAATCATCTGCATTCGAATTATCCCCATTGCTTGGCTATTCAGATAATGATAGTTCTTGAACACTCGAACGTGAGTCCCATCTACAAAGAATCTGAATAACAAACATGTATTTATGTTAATTTGAGAGATCGTATTGTATTTTATTCACGGAGATATTAAAATACATACATGATTTGGTTTGGTGTCCAGATAATGGAGTAGGTGTCGAAATCCAAAGTTGGGTCGAACCACAATTTGAATTGTTTCTCACGATTTCCAAGGCCTTGAGCGAAGACATTAGTGTGCATGATATAGGGATCCCCAGAGAGTTTGCCCAGAAATTCAGTCTATTTCGTCATGTTTGGGGCCTTGAGACGGGTAACTGCAAGGGACCATAATAACAAGAACATGTTAACATATCACAGCAAAATATACAGCTCGTCTTCAGAATGAATGAAGGTAATTCAATAGGATAAGGTAGAGTTAATTAATAATACATACACACTAGGTAGTGACTGTGCCTGCAGAGTTTCCAGGTACCAACTTGATTTGAACATCAATCTTGGCGAATAGATATTCTTCCTTGGATTGACACCCACAACCTGTCATCAAGGAAAGGAGGGAATCATATCTCTACAAAATAGAATAAGTGTACATCAAGGAAAAACAAATTTACCAAATAAATAAATGCATGTACCTGAAGTGTGGTCGAGAGTAAGCTGCAACTGGTTTCCATTGTCAAGGATTTGAGCATGATCATTGCCCCATGTGATGTCTAAATCATTGTAGAAATTTGCAGAAACAGTTATGATGAGACTCGCTAAGGATAATAATGAAATAAAGAGGAGGGGCTTGTTCATGTCCATGATTTTCATGAAAGATGATGTAGAATGGAGTAGTTTGAAATGCAATTCCAAGGCGAGGATGAGAGGACTGTGAATGATGCATTTGGGTTTGATTGTTTATATAGATGGCAGTGTATCTCCTAAAGGGAGGGAAAGGGGGCTTTGAATTTTATATAGATGGAAGTGAATTGGGGAAGGCATATCTCATGAAGGGAGAGGGAGATGGGAAATATATAATGATCGATGGTCTATAGATACAGATATTGAATGATTGAAGATGGTATATAGTTACAGATATTGAATGATTGAAGCCAGTTATGTGCCTTGGGATTTGTAAAATAATTTCTAATTATGGAGTCCAACTCATCATTTATGAGTGGAAATATGGCCTATTTGATCGTGGAACTTGTTCCAGTGCATACAAGATCAAAGGGTAGTGGGTATTGTGTAGTTTGTATGGAATTGGGGAAGGCATATCTCAGAGAGGGGGAGGGAGAGGAAACATCTTAGAAACTAAGTGTGCATGATAAATTATTCTTTTTTTTTGTAAGTAAGATCTATATATTACCTATCATGAACAAAAATTGCAGTATCATCTCGATTTCTAGTTGTTGGAGTATTGCATCAAGAGGAAACCAACTCAGACTCACATACAGACTAGGTTTGATGTGGAAAATTTAACATATTCACCAGAATCGCCCCGTGGGGAAACCGATTCGGCCTAACCAAGCGTTTGAACTGAAAAATAGATTGTTTATCAAAAAAATTCTATAATGGCCTAAGTCAATCCTATCAACTAACCAACACACAGAAAAAACATTGCCAAACACCCACAACATAGACTAAACGTTCCAGACACTACTAACAGTTGTAGAAAGAAAACGTGAATGCAAACACCTGTACGCCCACCGCCTGTCATGGTGTCTGGTGGGCATGCATGCCCTCAGATTCATTTGCATGTAGGCCATGTAGAGTGTCATGCTTTTCCACAACCATTTGTGTTGCATCGTCCCCGCACTGCACAGCCTTCCCCTAGAATTTTGGAGCGAAAACCACTCCTGGAGAAGCAGGAGCATTAAGGCCGGAGTCTGAAGGATGCAAGGAATGGAGGAGAGTATCGAGCATTGATTCAATCTGCATAGATCATTGGTCCAAGTGATCCATTCTAAATTGGAGATCATCCACGTCCCACCAGACCACGAAGACCAATTCCTGGAGAATTGAAACTGAATCTCATAGGCTCGGGGGAAAAATGCACTATGGCTGGAGCTGCTCCTAGTTGTGGGATGCCTCCATATAGAGTTCTTTTGAGTGCATGTTACCATCATCCAACGAGGGCACATAGGTTGGAAATGGGGGTGGTGAAGGAGCGTAGGGTGGTGGACAAGAGGGACGTGCCACCGCTGGCTGCAAGGTCTAGGCCAATTCGAGGAGAGGTCCAGGAGAAAAGCTGAGAGAGTTCCCATGGAGGTTAAATCATTCGACATGGCACGCCCAAGGCAAGGACAAAGGTGGAAGTTCTGATTGGTCTAGTGAGGACTGAGTTGAGGATAAAGGAGAGGAGTTGAGCACAGAGGAGAAGGCGGGAGGGTGTTGGTTGCCCATGGCCACGTGATTATGGTACCATAGGGCACCACGCTTCGTTTTCCCTCGTTGGTGGGGAATGGATTTAGTAACAAGAGGTAAGGGTGGAGAAAATACCAGAGTGAACCAGGTAAACAATAGAGTGGGTGACTGAGAACCAGAAATGTTGGGAGAAGAGGGTGATAGAAACCAAAAGGGACAATGGACGTCACCATAAGAAGAGCACAGGGAAGTAAAGGTGCATGAGCGCATTAGGAGCAAGCCCTGTACCAATGCCATAACAAGGATGAGAGTCCAGCTCTGAGCGCACTGGAGAAGTTAGTTACTGGAGCAGTGAAGTGAGAGATCACAACAGAAGGCATGAGGGAGTAGTTAAGATGGAGGGTATCCACAAGTTTCATCACATGGGCAGGGGCAAGGTGGCGGCACGGAAAGGCAGTCTAGGAACGTGGAGCACATTATCACCCCATCTAGGGGTTTTTTTGTGCTGAGAGCCTTAGCTGAGCATTCTTATAAGAGGGGATGCTCGCTATGGGTGGGGGACATGTAGAGGATGTCTGGTCCTTCTAGGTCCACCCGAATATTAGTCAAATCGTCTGCAACCTCGTTATCTTTCCTTCTCACATGTGAAGGAATGAGAACTAGGTGAGGTAAAATGAGAGTTGTAATGGTACAGAGTCTGATGGTCAGTCGCCAGCAGGGGAAGATGTCATTTGAATCCACTCCATTAAGAATCCTTGAAAATAGGCTTAGGATTATTTGTGAATCCCCCTCTCCGATCAAATTTTGAAATCCATTGTTTTGAGCAAACTGAAGACCTTTGATAAGGCCCCAGATCTCCATTGCATTGTTTGATTTGTACCCAATGCTGCATGTTTCTATGAGTAATATTCTCCCTTGATTGTTGCGAAGAACTATGCCAAAGCTCGCAGGCCCCGGGTTTCCTTTGGAAGCACCGTCAAAGTTCAATTTTAGGAAGCCCTTAGCTGGAGGTGACCAGTGTGAAGGACTACATCTTGCTTGTGATTTTGTGTATTTCCTCACATAATGAGGGTGAAAGTTAATGATCCATTTATCCAAGATGTTCTTTTCCTGTGGGGTGTTATAACCCTATGTTTAATAGGATCAACTGGTGACTATAGATTTTCCCCCCTAGTGATATTTCTATTGTAAATAATATTTCATTCTGCAAATGATTTACATAAAAGAAAAAAAGAGGGTATGAAAAGAAAATAGAAAAACCCCATGCAATAAAATTGGCTTGATTCATACAGTCTAACCATGGTCAAGTATTTTGAATTTATGTTGTTAGGATTAGTGAATAAAGCTTGGATAAATAGTTTAATCCTAGCCAAGTTAGATAGGTTAGTTAGTGAATAAATTTGATCAAACTATTTAAACTTGATCAAATATCCCTAGGGTAGAGTAATTTTTAGCCCAACAATCTAATTTGGGTTAAAGGTGTTAGGTAAATAGATTAGGACATAGGTTAGTTGGCTTTTGTTTCAATAAAACAAGCATAAAGTTGGTTAAGATGCTTTGTTTTGATGCTAGAATGTTGTGTTCTAACCCCTTGGTGACAAAATGAAACAGGGAGCAGTGCAAAAACCCACAAAAAAGGCATTTTCCTAAGTTTTTTCAATGTAATGTGATTCACACTCTATGATTAAGGAGTGTGCCTAGATCAACGGCTGAGCAAAGGGTACTCAGATCTATGGCTGACAGGTGATATCTAAGCCCCCCGGTTGTTCTACCTTTAACGACCGGGGGGGGTTCGAGTTGGTGGTATTCCCCGGTGGGCCCAATCCTAACGTGGCGCGTTTGTTTTAACTTGGACCCCCCTTGATCTAAACCAGTTACTACCTACCCCCCCTCCTAGTAAACTTCCATCGTACCTTTTTTCCCCACTCACCCATCACATGTCACATCCCATCTACTTGTCATCCACTCCCTTCCCTCCACATCATTTTCACACACCCACTACCCATTTCTTACCCTCCACCTCATCCTTGAGATATTCGTTAACCAATCAATACAAGAAAAAATGGTTGTTAGCCTACTGACTTGTCCTCTACTCCCCAATGAACACACGTTCGTCAAATTAATCTCGTTCTTTACCATTTCATCACCATTCACGATCCAGACATTGTTGAAACCTTCTTCCTCTCTTTTATTCCATCTGCCATCGCCATTCACGCCTAGTATTTACAGTAAGAACCATTCTTTTTCAGATTTCTAAGTATCATCTCGATCGATGGTGCCAAGTCCAAATAGTCAGAGATCAAAGAAAATCCATTCTTCCTGACTCCCATCGACCTTGATCGGATCCCCTTGTCGGATAAAGATTACCTGATTTCAAAGCCGAAATGAAAATTCAATTTTTTCGAATTACATTTATGGCTCAAAGACACCTTCCTGGACCAGAGTGATGAGATTGGACTCTGGGAGTCCAACCTCCCCTGTATCTTTTTCACCAAATTCACCATTTCCCCGAGTTCTCCCTCAAGTGCTAGGCTCACTATCTTCCCAGTCATAGAGCAATTGTTTCATCATCTGGAGAGACCCTGTTTACCATTACACCTGAAGTCATTGACAAGATGATGCAAATTCCCAGATATGAATTCCTTTCCCCTTTCACCATGGAAATTTTAACCGAAATGTACCAGAAATTTTCTTTTCCCTAGAGAGCACAATTTTTTGAACTTTTCCTCCCTCATAGTGTCCAATTCCCCAAGAAAAATCCCCCTTACCATTCTTCCATGTTCTCAGCAAAAGGTAATCAAGCCATTTCCTCCTTTTGTTGTCTTCTAGGGTATTATTCAGATGAGTGGGTGGATAAACCCATCCTAGGTTTCATGTCCATTTTCTCCACCGAAGAGAAGGCCACCATCCAATTCAACTTCAACCAGTTTCTGTCCAATAATATTCACGAGAAACTTTTCAACTTTTCTATAGAAGGCATGTTCCGATATTATCATACATGTTCCTGTTCTTTCATGCACAAAAGTTCTCATTCTCCATGCAAAAACTAGACCAGGACGACCATCCGCAATATGTTACATCCTGGATTTCTTTATTGAGAAAAAAATCATCAGATTTCAGTTTTAAGCAATTCATCGACCTGTTTTACCACCCAATGGTAAGCATGTTGAGTTGACGGGAAGAACCAAGGATTAATAAAGATATTCAAAGGCTCCTGCACCTTTCATAACTTTCCAAAATAGGTGTCTGGTACCTCTACCAGGATCACACAAAGATCGGAGTCTACGGATTTGAGCTTCCACTTTATAAACTTCCCAAATATCTACCTGTCAAGATATTTTCTCTGGAGTACATCATACAGATGATCAACTCTGATGTTATTCACTCTGTGGCCTTTAAAAATAAACAACAGTTGAGGATCAAGGGGCAGATAGGATCCTTCATTTGTAACAGTCGAGCCACAGGAGAAGATGCCAACAAACTTTTAAAAGAAATGAAATTTAGTCTCAGTTTCTCATGGCATTACAATCTTGGTGGTGTAATTGAAGAAACCAGACTAAGGAATAAGATCTCTCCATATGCTCATGTGCCCAAACCAGAAATTGAAAAGTTCATGAACCAGACAAAGTGGGATGAAAACACTCTGATAGATATAGAACAATAGTTTACTTTTGCCAACATTTCATAGACCACTACTCCCTAGGCACCAGCAGAGAAAAGACCTGGCAAAGATGTATCTCCCTTGATCACTGAAGTTTCAGCAGATGATTTCCAGGTTTACAGAAAAGGGCCTAGGACCAGTCACACACATAACAGGTCTGGTGGAGAAGATATTCATTACTACAGTCATGGAAGGAGAACATTCGATATTCTCCTCAGGTAGCCAACTGACGATGTCCACCTCCTCGTCCTGATACAACATTAATAACCAGAGTTGCACAAGAGCATGCAAGACTAAACCTTTTTGAGAAATATAAGATGATTAAGAAGAAAAATGAGATGTTGACAAATAGTACCTATGCTCAGTTCTGGAAAAAAACATCCACATCCCAACATAGATTACTATCTTCCTTTGATACAGAGAAGGGGAGAATGCACATGGCCTACTTGCAGGGACAGGTGCCACAACCCAAAATTATTTTTGATTACAAGAGGGAAGCGTTTGAGTTTGATGTTGCAGAAGTACATCTAGCTAATCAGATGGATTTACACAAGAAGACCGTAGAAATTATTTTCTCCACTTTGGCTAACACATCCACAACTGCTGCAAATTTGCAGGTTTCTTTTAGCAACGTCCAGACTCAATTGAAACTTGAAAAGGTCTCTTCTTTGGCAAAGGATAACAAAGATAAATCTCTGGAGGAATTAGTACTAAAAATTGGATATGATTTGTCTAATGTCAAAGCAGTAGAAGAGCTCATCAAAAAGAATAATGCCAACATTGCCTCCCTAAGGAATCAGTAAAAAAATTCTTCTATTGAAGACCCGCAGGCTAAAGAGATGGTTGAGACTGAAGGCCATAAAGAGAAGATGTTGAAGTTGATCATGGAGAAGGATGCCCAAATTAAATAAATGGAAGTCAAGATGGACAAGCTGGTTAAGGAAAAATAGCAAAATGTCCCAATGGTAGTCATACCATTGGATGCATTTCCCATCACAGGTACCAGCATAGCAACAACAACCACCATAGCAGAAATACCAGCAATATCCTCAACAGTAACCACAGATGCCTCAGACAAATTATCCAAATCCATGCAGGATATGTCTCTGAACAAGAAGGAAATCAGAAGATTGCAAGACGAGATAAAAAACCTCCAACAATTAAAGTCCACCTTTTAGTCAAGCTACAACACTGAAATGCATACAACTCAGAGGCTCAAACTTGAAATTCAAAAACTGCAAAAAGAAATTGTTGTAGCCAAAACACTTGTAGAGGCCAAGGAAAACATCTTGATGGACATATGAAAATCCATGATAGAAATCTGGCCACTGATACAAATTATGTATGAGCAACATGAGCTGATACAGAGGAGTAAAAATGTCATTGATAAGATCACAGGGGAACTAGGAGAAAGACCCACTGAGGTGAACGAAATTATCAAGTTCTTGAATTCCAAAACAAAAGAAGATCTCGAAGCCTTGGATATTGAAGACAGAACAAAAACTATCCTGGAGGTTAAGAAAGTTTTGACCAAGAGAGGATTGATGTTGCAATTTGAAGAAAATACCCAAGCCATGGATATTGGAGTTAAAATATTTTTCAACAAAATGGACAAACTACATAAGAAGGGACTACTAGGGTTACTGGTGATAAATGGAAAGTTGATCACCCTATCAGATTACAAACAGAAGATCATCATAGTAGAAAAGGATGGTTCCAAGTTTGTAGGGATACAGGTCAACATCACTGGTAAAGTGTTTTTGGAGACTCTGAATTTGGACCTCAACATCCAACACGAGATCAAGCACATCTTCATCACCAATCCTACCTTCGCCAAATACACAGAGATGGATGAAGTGTACTGCAGGTTACTCAAAATCATCATCCCCAGTCAAAAGCAATGGGATGACCTGTGTACTCTCATCGAGTAATGATGAGGTGCACATCCAATTCAACACCTGGTACAGTCACAACTACGTTAAAGACAAATCACCAACAAATTCCTCAGAATCAACATCAAAGATTCGAGGATCAGTTGGAATTCCTATATTTTTGTAAAATGTAATCTAGTTGGTTAGATCATATCTTCACTATACCCTGATCTTTAATGAAATGAATGTATGTAATTTTTTCTATAAATACTTCAAACTTCGAAGTATTGAGGGTTGATCTTTATGCCCAAGCAAGATGTAATCTATAAAATTTTTAAAAGATCCATCAGAAATAAAAGGGACTTTTTCACAGGATTCCTGGGTGTTGACGTTGGTGAAGTTTTCTTTCTTTGTTGAATGTGATTCTCCTTATTTATCATTTTGTTCTCTCTTTCTGATTTTTAAGAGGAGGTTTAGCACATAATTTATCTTTGATACTCTGTGTTGTGCTTTTGAAAATATAATTTTTTTCTTTTAATATTACCATAAGGAAATTGTTAAATGTTTTTTTATTGTAATTGATTATCTCATCTATTTCTGCTTTACATCACTTAACTTTTAAAGGATCCAACATTTTCATTATCCTTCCCTATTAAGATACCTTATAGATTTGTATCTGATCTCAAATTAAACATAGACCCATATCCCAATGAAAGCGTAAGCGTACTTCGGCCATTTTGATTAAAACAAAACAATACACTCGTACCATTTGAACTCGCCTAAGATCCATTCTAAAACAAATCTAAATCTTGTAGAGAGATCCCTCTTTGAAACTGGCAGGGCTAGATCCTAGTTTCTAAGTAGTTGGATAAAGTTACCTATGTTAAATGTCTTCTACCTTACGACAACCTATGGAAATTTACAGAGTGTTAACAGAGTGGCGACCATACTGTGGAGCTGAACGAACTTTCCATCATACGATTTTTTCCCCTCCTTAAAAGAGAACTTTATTTATGAACAAATCATAAAATATTACCTATAAAGAGATAATGTTCATAGGTTGTTAGAGTTTGTGTATATATTAGTTTAGTTTTCTTAAAATTAAAAATTATGGCTCCTAAAAAGTCTACACTGGATCTCACCCCGATCCAAAACCTGCGATAATAGTAGACGATCCAGAAAAATTACTCAGAAAAAAAAAAACATTGTGGAAGGTTCTGGGAGTCATAGTCCTCTTCATAGGTCCACTTCTCTTCCAAAGAACCTCATTGCTATCCATTATATTGAGTTTGACATATCTTTTGAACAAATCCTTTTTAGAACTAAATCTGACATATTTGTAAGTGAAACATTCCTAGATCAAATCCTCTTACAGCCCAAGACCCTTGAAATACTTTCTCCCAGAGAAGATCTTAATCAACGGTTTCTTCAAGAATTTGAAAAATTAGAAGATCTAGTAGCAAATCTTGATCAAGTTTTGTACAAGGCTCATTTCTAGCAGTCAGTCGAGCTTTCTTCCCTTACTGTTGTTGTATCTTCTATTAAACCTAATTTAGCTCACTCCATCTGACCCAGCCCTTCATCTTCCACATATTTTGTAACTTCTCCTCCAGTTACACAAGTTGTTGTCCAACCTTCTCCACCAATCATGGTGGCAAGGTATGCTCCCTTGGTGTTGGTCGGTCCTTTACATGCTATGCCCCAGGAATATCAAACCATACTTCCTTACTTCGATGGTATTGGACCCATGAACGCATAACAACATGTTGATAAGATGAATGATTATTTTGATTTGCAGGAAGTAAATGAGGCTGACGTCCAAATGAGACTTTTTGCACAGAGTCTGACCGACGATGTTAAAAAATGGTTCAAATCTTTGCATCCTTCTACTATAACTGAAATTGATGCCTTTCAACGAATTTTTCTCGACAGATGGGAGGTAAAGAAAAACCCTTTCCAGATCTTATCATAGTATGAGAACATCAACAGAAATCAAGGGGAGACAGTGCAAGATTACTGCATTCAGTTCAAGAATATTTATAATGCCATTCCAGTTGACATAAATCCCCCTCAAGTTTTGGAACTAATCAAGTTCCATGATGGATTTGATGTTGATATGTCATATCAACTCAGGGAAAGAAATTATGTCACATTGGAAGACATGCAGAAAAGTGTAGTGAGTGTGGAGGCAAATCTGTTAGCCAAAAGAGCCAGACAGAGAAAAGAAAGAAGAGTTACAATCAAAGAGGATCTTACCACATCTTCTTCAGATGCTAAATTGGAATCTACAGTCAAAACAATGGAGGGGATGATGGAAAGGCTAACCATCGTTGATAGAAATCCACCCAGGGAGAATCAAGTTGCTCCTCGGGTTCTAAATCCAAACTTCAAAAGAAACCCTCCTCAAATCAGACAGAGGGAACCCAGAGACCAAAGGGAGAAAAGAGGACCTGATCAGCATATTAGGCCAACTCTATAGGAAAATTATGTTTATGATGGGGAGGAAGTAATCAAGGAATTGGATGATATTCACATCAACCTCATGGGTGTAAATGACAATGATTCCATTTTCCTTACTCAGGAAGAGAAAGAGATTTTTATTTTGTCACAGACATAGGTGAATGAGGAAGAGGAGGAAATGGAACAACAAGATTTTGAAAATGCTATAATGGAGGTCCACAGACAGTATAACTTGAGAAGTAAGAATTCTAATGACAATCCTACAAAGAAAGTTGTTGAGACAAAGAAATCCACTGAGGCCAAGAAAAATTCTAATGTTCCCCCCAAGAAAGTCCATGAGAAAAATAAGGTCGAATCCTCTACAAAAAAAAATCATGAAACTTCACAATGATCAGATCAAACTGAGGTTGCATCAACTGGTCAGCCAAGTGCTTCTGCACAAAGAACTGTGACTGATAAACCAAGAGTACAAAGTCAAACCAAGACTACTACTTCATTCATCTTGGAAGGTGAACTGTCCAAATTGAAAATTCTTATTCCCCTTTTAGATCTTATGAGAAAAAATGCCTATAGATCATAGGTGATCAAAGCATTGAGAATCAAACCAGAAATAGGCATGAAAGCATTAGATATTGAACCACTAGTATGTACAGATATTGTAAATTTTGCAGATGATCAACCTGAGCTACACTTTGGACCTGAAGTGGATGGACAAACTGATAATGGTGTTGTCCCACCTTGTTATATTAGCCTTAATATCCACAACAATACATTACATAATGCCATGCTTGATTCAGGTGCTTCTCACAATTTGATGCCCAAAGATGTGATGGAGAAGTTGGGACTTGATGTCACTAGACCCTACAAACACTTGTATTCTTTTGACTCTAGCAAAGTCAAATGTATAGGTTTAATTAAAGATTTGTGCATCACCCTGACTCAAATCCCAGTGAAAAGTATGGTAATGGATATCTTAGTGGACGACATCCCCCAAAAATATGGTATATTGTTATATAGATCTTGGGGAGATAAACTGAAAGGAACTTTGCAGTTAGAAATGTCATATGCTACCATCTCAATATTTGGATAGCAGAGAAGACAATACAGAGAAACTCTAATGAAGTATAGGGTAAGAAGTTAGGAAAAACCACACAACTACCCATTATACTCTGTTCACTCGGATTTGGATTCATTAATTTTGTACAATGATGGTGATTTGGAAAATCAAATTGCATAGTTAGAAGATGATGCATCTAACCTGAAGGATAGTCAAAAAATCAATTAAAGGGATAAAACAGTAGCAACTGAAAGTGAGGAACTACCAGCATACTTTTGGAGTATGGATTTCATTGGAGCTATGAGAAAAGAAGGAGCTGGAGCACAGGTTTGGTTGCACCAACATAAAACAAGGCATTCAGAAAGTCACTCTTACAAACTAAATTTTCAATGCACCAACAACATAGCCGAATATGAAGCTTTGATGCTCAGCCTGAAGCTACTGAAGAAGGTTGGTGCCAAAAATATTATGGTAAGAGGAGACTATGAGCTTGTCATTAAACAAACTAAAGGTGAGTACTCAGCTAAACATCCTAGAATCCAATATTATAGGAACGTTGTTTTATATTTTCTACAATGTTTCACCAAAGTCGACTTGCAGGTAATGCCTAGGGGACAGAACATATTAGCAGATGGATTTGATACTTCAGTAGCTTCATGCAAAATACATGTTCATCCCAATCACCAATACACAGTAGAGGTGAAGTGCAGACCAACTGTCCCAGATAACATCAGGTATTGGCATGTATTGGGCAACGATGAACAAATTGAAGATTTTTTGCAATTAAAAATGATTTTGAATGTACGAATATAGATGTAGAGGATGATGATGATAGTGTAAAAGGGTCAAATTTAGAAAAGGATAGTGTGAATAAAGTAGATTCGTATGAAATAAACGAAAATGATGAAGACTCTGATGTGTTTCAATTGAAAAATAACGTCTTACCTAGAGATCTAGTGCCTTTAGAGGAACTGTTCAATTTCAATGATGTATCAAAGAAACCAAAAATTGAACCTAGTGGTAAAGAGGTCGAAGAATGTAACATAGGAATAGAAGAAGAACCCAAAATGATAAAGTTGTCCAAATCTTTACCTCCCAAGAAAAAACTCAAATACATTGAACTTTTTAAGGAATATGTAGATGTGTTTGCTTGGAGTTATGAAGACTTAAAATCTTACGACACAAGCATCATACAACATAAAATTCTCATTAAAGAAGAGCATAAACCTTTCAGGAAAAAACTTAGGAGAAACAATCCAAATTTACTTCCCCTGATAGAAAAAGAGATTAAAAATATGTACGATGCTAAAATTATAGTCCCCTTAAGAATTTCAAAATGGGTTTCCAATCTGGTTGCTACTAGAAAGAAAACTGGTGAAATCAGGATTTGCATAGATTTCAGAAACATGAATAAGGTTTCCCTCAAAGAAAACTACCCACTACCTAAAATGGACCATATCTTGCAAAAGGTAGTTGGTTCTAGCAGGATATCTTTAATAGACAGTTTTGTGTGCTACAACCAAGTCCTTGGTCACCCATATGATCAGGAAAAAATTGCTTTCACCACACCCTAGGGAACTTTCATGTACGTGAAAATGCCCTTTGGTTTGATGAATGTTGGTGCTACTTTCCAAAGAGAAATGGATATTGCATTTGTGGATGAGATCGGTAGGTTCATAGTGATATATTCGGATGACGTTACTGTCTACTCCAAATCATATGACGAACATTTGAAACATCTCAGACGGGTGTTTGAGAAGTGCAGAAATTTTGGGATTTCACTGAATCCTAAGAAATCTCTTTTTGGTTTGGAGGAAGGTAAGTTGTTGGGTCATATAATCTCTAAGGATGGAATTAAAATAGACCCCAGTAGAATAGATGCCAGCCAGAAAGTGGAACACCCTAGGAACATAAATACTTGCAATCATTCATTGGTAAAATAAACATTTTGAGAAGATTCATACCCAATTTGGATGAACTCCTCAGGAACATCACAAATATGATGAAAAAAGATGCCAAAATAAAATGGAACACTGAGTCCAAATAGTCCTTTGAGAAGGTGACGCAACCTGCCCTCATCGACACGGTCGCTCTCCAGGACCTTCTTCAACACACGCAGGCCCGAAGAGTCCAAGCTCTTCTGACTCTCCTAGGAGTCTTCTACCCACAGTACCCCTCTCGATGATTTCCCCTTCGCGAATCGGGAAATCGACACTCGCGTGTTCGCGAGTTCAGCGCTTGTAATATCGGTCCTTCAATTCCCGAGCCCCGACCTCCGATGGTCAACATCAACGCTCAGGATATCACCGCTCTTGGTGCTGATCCTTTGTATTTAAAAACCTCGATTTTCGATGCGCCGATCCCTCGGCTCAACGCCACCTGGACTCCACTTACTCCCTGGGGCCCCACATGACCACGTCAGCCTGGGACTTTGCGGATCGTGAATTCTCGATGCAAAGTTTCCTTGCTACTGGAAACCTCGAACGCCAAAACCCCGATTCTTCGGGTTAGTGCCACCTGTCCCTCCTATGATCGACGACTCCGATTGAATCGGGAAATCGCAACTCGCGATTTCAACGTGCATGCAACTCTTGCACCCGCCAACCCCAATATGCCGATGTTCGATGGCAAATGGGTTCTTTCGTGCACCTGCGAGTTAACTCCCTCGCAACTCCTTCGCGATCTGATGGTCTACGGGATTTCGCGACTCTTTCCAACAGCTTCAAGTCATCCACTCTCTTCCTCTCGAAGAGTCCTCCACTTCACCAGCTTCGTCCTGTTCAACTGACGTAAAGGGTATTATTCCTCCAAAGATTTTACCAACTCGGACTCCTTCAGAGTGTTTGCACACGCTCCCTGTGCTCAACCTTCAACCACTCTCAACAGTACTTGAAGTCTTCAGGTCCTGCACTTCCACAGTCGCAGAAATCCCGGCCTTTCTTCTCTCAGACTTACTACTGAGACTTCCAATCCGACCTGCACTTCACCTGCACGCTCGAATAACCCAACACGAGTCTGGGCAAAAGAGAACAAAAGTTCAACTGCTCAGCCTCCTCAACGCACTCTATGCAGAGGAATTCAACTGCACTCTATGCAGGAATCTCCTGGCTTAAGAAGAGAAACAATTGAAACTCATTTCCTCATTCCCTCAGGTTTCGAACCTGATATGCAATCACATATGCAGCATATAAAAGATAAGCATATAAAGAAGCAACTATGCAACAGCATAATATCAACAACACACGGAGACTAAACACATCCATGGAATTGAACCAAAGCTTTCCTATTAATTCAATGTCTGTACATGGGGTTTCTTCACAACTCTCTGCTCTGCTCTTTTTCTTCTCTCTATGCTAATGCTGAATAATCCAGAATATGAATACCATCATACAAAGGAGGGTGCCTATATTCCGTTTTCCCTCTCGAAAGAACAAACTGTCTAATCTACAGTTAATTCCTATCTAACAGCATTAAAACCATTAAATGCCTTCCTATCCATAATACAATACAAGTGCACTCAGCTTTGAATGCCTTTAGTTAAACGGCGGCGCAACAATACCAAGGTAGAATTCAAAAATGTATGTGCTGGCCTTGTCCAGCTGTATGTTCTTTCCTCCACACGTTGGCTCGCTTGATGAAGTCGTAGATGCTCCTGCATCATACTCCTCGGCTCAAAATATTTCATGGGCTCCTGCTCATGAGCTCCTGTATAGTATGCCCATGCTTCTATATCACTGCCTCTGTCTCCCAGCTGGCATCCTCCACTGGGTGGTTCTTCCATTTTACCAGGTATTCAAAATACTGCTTCCTCCTGGTCTTCTTGCCTACTCTCTTGTCCAGTATGCACTCCATTTCTGGCTTCTGTGAAACTGGCAATTGCTTCTGCCACTAGACCACTGGTTCCTCGGTTCCAGTGTCTTCTGTATCAGTCCTGTATGGGTATAAGTCCGAAATGTTTAAAATCGGAGATATCCCAATGCCCTCTAGCAATTCCAGCTCGTATGCATTCTCCCCGAACTTCTTCAGGACTCGGCACGGCCCAATTTTCTTCATCTTGAGCTTGTTGTATGTTCCCCTTGGGAACCTTTCTTTTCTCAAGTGCACCAGAACCATGTCTCCAACTTCAAACTGAAGCTGCCTTTTCCTCTGATCGGCTCTGCGCTTGTATTCCTGATTCGATTTTTGCAATCGCTGCTTCACCTGTGCGTGAAGTTCCTGCATTGCTTCAGCAAATTCTTCAGCCCTCGCGCTGCTAGTCTCAGCCCGTTCTGGCTCCCTGAGCTCATAAACTCCTCGTGGCTGTGTCCCATACAAAATATGAAATGGGCTCTTACCTGTACTTCGATTCACCGAATCGTTGTACGCAAATTCTGCCTGTGGTAGGATCTGATCCCAACTGCTGTGATGCTCGGTCACCAGGCTTCTCAACAGATCCCCCAAACTTCTATTAACTACTTTGGTTTTCCCATCTATCTACAGATGGTATGCTGAGCTGAACGCCAAGTCAGTTCCCATATTTTTCCATACCGTCCTCCAAAAATGACCTATGAACTTGGTATCTCGATCCGAGACTATACTTCTTGGCAATCCATGCAATCGCACAATCTCCTTAAAAAATAAGTTCGCGATGTGGGTTGCATCGCTGGTCTTATGACACGGTATGAAATGTGCCATCTTTGAAAACCTGTCCACCACCACAAAGATGGAATCAACTCCTCGCTGAGTTCTCGATAATCCCAACACAAAATCCATATTGATGGCTCCCCATGGCCTTTCAGGTATGGGTAATGGCTGATAGAACCCTGTGTTCTGCTTTCACCCTTTCACGTGTTGACATATCCGGCACCTGTCAACAAACCGTTTAACATCTGCGCGCATGCCCGACCAAAAATATGATTCACTCAATTTGGCAAATGTTTTGTCATGCCCAAAATGACCTGCTAAACCTCCATTGTGCTTTTCCTTCACCAAATTCTCTCTCATAGAGCAATCTGGAATGCACAATTGATTGCCCTTGAACAGCAATCCATCCTAGATCAGGTAGTCAATCCATGGACTCCTATCCATGAGAACTGGGTTCTCGGCTGCCTCGTATGCCTCGCCAAAGTCTGCGTCACCTGCATACATATCCTTTAGATTTTCAAAACCCAAGGTTTTGACCCTGAATTCCTGCAGCAACAAGCATTTCTTGCTCAAGGCATCAACTACCTTGTTCGCAGTCCCCGAAATGTGCTTGATCACGAATGTGAAGTTTTGCATGTACTCCACCCACTTTGCATGCTTCTGATTCAGCTTCTCTTGCTGACTCACGAACTGTAGCACATGATTATCACTGTACATAACAAATTCCTTGGGTATGAGATAATGCCTCCACTTTTTCAATGCCTGGATAATGGCATATAATTCTTTATCATATGTGGAGTACTTCAGTTTTGCATCATCCAGCTTCTCGCTGTAATAAGCAACCGGTCTGTCATCCTGACTTAAAACCCCTCCAACAACGTACCCACTGGCGTCACACTTCACTTGGAAGGTTTTCTGAAAATCCGGCAGCACCAGAATTGGCTGCTCAGTAATCTTTCGCTTCAGCAAATTGAAGTTCCTTTCAGCCTCTGTTGTCCAATGGAAAACCTTATGCCGCTTCTTCACAGTGTCCATCATTGCAGCACTGATTTCACTAAAATTCCGAATGAATTTTCTGTAGAAGCTTGCCAAACCGTGAAAGCTCCTTACCTCAAAAACATTTCTCGGTGATGGCCAATTACTGATTACTTCAACCTTCTCAGGATCCATCTTCAACTCATTTGCCGAGATTACAAAACCCAGATATATGAGTTCTGTCTGCATGAAGGAACATTTCTTCAAATTTATCAGCAATTTCTCCTGATGTAGCCTCCTCATCACAATGGCCAAATGCCTCAAATGTTCAGCCTTCGTCGTGCTGAAAATTAAAATATCATCCATCTATACGACCACAAATTTGCCAATGAACTCCCGCAGGACTTCATTCATCAGCCTCATAAAAGTGCTTGGCGCGTTTGTCAACCCAAACGGCATGACCAACCATTCGTACAAACCCTC
>SNQJ01S0056917.1:81245-93187 GCA_010110895.2 Picea sitchensis
TGATGTACTAACTTACCCAAACGGGGCCCACATGACTTTTGGCGCTTCATCTCCTAGGGTTAGGTTTTTGGATGTCTAGGGTTTTTGGCATTCCTGTTTATTGTAAAAAGGCCTTCAGAGCCTCATTGTAATCATATTCTTGCAAATGTGAGTAGCCGTCACATCTCTTCTCAGAGATAAGCTACCACCATTCTAGCGAGTCTTTCACTCTGTATTTTTACAGTCTCTGTACATTTATTTCATTAATAGAAATCATGTATTACTATATATCTGTGTTTATGGTTGCATCTATGATACATTTCTATTATATTATTGAATATCTGTGATATCTCTATGCATTTCTTTATTATATCTCCGATCTCATTTCGTGCCGAAAATAATCTGGATCAGTTGTCTTCTAACCCCTTGGTGAAAAAATGAAAGGGGGACCAATGCAAAAACCCACAAAAAAGACATTATCCTAAGTTTTTGTAATGTAATGAGATTCACGTTCTATGATTAAAGGGTGTGCCTAGATCAACGACTGAGCAAAGGGCGCTTAGATCTACGACCAACAGGTGATATCAGACCCTCCCCGACCATTCTACCTTTAACGGCGGGGGGGGGTCCGAGTTCGTGGTAGTCCCCGATGGGCCCCATCCTAACATGGAATGTTTGTGTTAACTCAGACCCCCCTTGTTCTAAACCAGTTATTGCCTACCCCCCCTCCAAGTTAACCACCATACTAGGATTACATACCACCTCTGACACATGACATCACGCTCCACTACTGTCGTTCGTAAGTCATGTGTCATTACTCTGTCAACGTACATTTTTTCCCCACTCACCCATCACACGTCACATCCTATATGATTTTCGTCCACTCCCTTCCCTCCACATCATCCTCACAGACCCACTACCCATTTATTACCCTCAACCTCATCCCTGAGATATCTGTTAGCCAATCAATGTGGGCAAAAATTTCCGTTAGCCTGTTGACTTGTCCTCTGCTCCCCAACAGACACCCGTTCATCAAATTACTCATGTTATTTACCATTTCTTCATCATTCACGATCCAGACATCGTCGAAACCTTCTTCCTCTCTATTTTTCCATCTACCATTGCCATTCACGCCTGGTATTTACACTAAGAACCATTCTTTTTCAGATTTGCAGGTATCATTTAGATCGATGGCGTCAAAGTCCAAACAATCAGAGATCAAAGAAAATCCATTCTTCCTGCCTCCCATTGACCTTGATCGGATCCCCCTGGCAGATAAATATTACCTGATTTCAAAGCCGAAATGTGAATTCGATTTTTCCGAATTTCATTTCTAGCTCAGAGACACCTTCCTAGACCAGAGTGATGAGATTGGGCTCTGGGAGCCCAACCTCCCCTGTATATTTTCCCCCAAATTCACCATTTCCCCGAGTTCTCCCTCAAGTGTCAGGCACACGATCTTCCCAGTCATAGAGCTATCGCTTGTTCGTCTAGAGAGACCTTGTTTACCATTATACCCAAATCCATTGACTAGATGATGCAAATTCCCAGATCTGAATATATTTCCCCTTTCACCATAGAAATTTTAACCAAAATGTAATAGAAATTATATTTTCCCCAGAGAGCACAAATTTTCGAACTTTTCGTCCCTGAGAGTGCCAAATTCCCCAAGAAAAATCCCCCTTACCATTCTTCCATGTTCTCAGCAAAAGGTAATCAAGCCATTTCCTTCCTATGTTGTATGCTTGGGTATTATTCAGACGAGTCGGTCGACGAACCCATCCTGGGTTTCATGTCCATTTTCTCCACCGAAGAGGAGGCCACCATCCAATTTTTGGCCAATAATATTCACGAGCAACTTTTCAACTTTTCTACAGAAGGCATGCTCCAATATTCTTCCATATTTGCATACATGTTCCTCTTCTTTCAAGTAGAGAAGTTCTCATTCTCCATGTAGAAACTGGACCAAGATGGCCATCTGCAACCTATTACATTCTGGACTTATTTATTTAGAAAGAACTCATCATAGTTCATTTTTAAGCAATTCATCGACCTGTTTTACCACCCAGTGGTAAGCATGTTGAATGGACGGGAAGAACCGAGGATTAATGAAGAGATTCAGAGGCTCCTGCACCTATCAGACCTTGCCAAAATAGGTGAATTGTACCTCTACTAGGATCACACAGAGATCAGAGTCTACAGTTGTGAGCTTCCACCTTATAAACTCCCCAAATATCTACCTCTCAGGATATTTTCTCTAGAGTACATCAGACAGATGATCAACTCTAATGATATTCACTTCATGGCCTTCAAAAAGAAACAACAGTTGAGGATCAAGGAACAAATAGGATCTTTCATCTGTAATAGTCGAGCCGCGGGAGAAGAGGCCAATTTTTTTTTAAAATAAATGAAATCCAGTCTCAGTTTCTCATGGCATTACGATCCTTGCAGTGTAATTGCATAAACCGGACTAAGGAATAAGATATCTCCATATGCTCATCTTCCCAAACCATAAATTGAGAAGCTCATGAACTAGACAGAGTGGGAGGAAAACATTCTGATAGATACAAAACATCAGTTTCCTTCTGCCAACATTTCATAGACCACTACTCCCCAGGAACTAGTAGAGAAAATACCTAGGAAAGATGTATCTCCCTTGGTCACTGAAGTTTTAGTAGATGATTTCTAGGTTTACAGAAAAAGGCCCAAGACCAGTCACACGCCTGACAGGTCTGGTGGAGAAGAGATTCAGTCTAATATAGTCATGGAAGGCAAAAATTTGATATTCTCCTCAGGTAGCCAGCCGACGATGTTCACCTCCTTGTCGAAAAAGTAGGGTGATACAACATTAACAACCAGAGCTGCACAAGAGCCTGCAGGACTGAACCTTTTTGAGAAATATAACCTGATTAAGAAGAAAAATGAGATGTTGACAAATAGTACCTATGCTCAGTTCTGGAAACAAACATCCACAACCCAACATAGATTACTATCTTCCTTTGATACAAAGAAGGGGAGAATGCACATGGCCTACTTGCAGGTACAGGTGCCCCGACCCAAAACGATTTCTAATTACAAGAGGGAAACATTCGAGTTTGATGTTGCAGAAGTACATCCAGTTGATTAGATGGATTTAGACAGGCAAACCAGAGAAATGATTTTCTCCACTTTAGCTAACACATCCACAAATGCTGCAAAGTTGCAGGTTTCTTTGAACAACGTCCAGACTCAACTGAAGATGGAAAAAGTCTCTTCTTTGGAAAAGGATAACAAAATTAAATCTCTGGAGGAATTAGTAATAAAAAATGGATATGATCAGTCCAATGTCAAAGCAGTATAAGAGCTCATGAAAAAGAAGAATGTCGATGTTGCCTCCCTAAGGAAATAGTTAAAAATTTCTGCTATTGAAGACCCGCAGGGTAAAGAGATGGCTGAGACTGAAGGCCATAAAGAGGAGATGTTGAAGTTGATCATGGAGCAGAACACCTAGATTAAATAAATGGAAGTCGAGCTAGACAAGTTGGTTAAGGAAAAAGAGAAGAATGTCCCAATGGAAATCATACCATTGGATGCAGTTCCCATCACAAGAAACCAGCATAGAAACAACAACCACCACAACAGAAATACCAACAACAACCTCAATAGTAACCACAGATGCCTCAGAAAAATTAGCCAAATCCATGAAGGATATGTTTTTGAACGAGAAGGAAATCAGAATATTGCAAGATGAGATCAAAAACCTCTAGCAGTTAAAGTCCACCTTTCAGTCAAGTTACAACATTGAAATGCATACAACTCAGAGGCTCAAACTTGAAATTCAGAAACTGCAAAAAGAAATTGTTGAAGCCAAAACACTTGTAGAGGCCATGGAAAACATCTGGATGGACATCTGCAAATACATGATAGAAATCTGGCCACTGATACAGATTATGTATGAGAAACATGAGTTGATACAGAGGAGCAAAAATGCCATTGATAAGATCAGAGGGTAACTAGGAGAAAGACCTACTGAGGCGAATGAAATTATCAAGTTCTTGAATTCCAAAACAAAAGAAGAGCTCGAAGCCTTGGAGATTGAAGACAAAACATAAACTAGCCTGGGGGTCAATAAAGTTTTGACCAAGAGAGGATTGATGCTACAGCTTGAAGAAAAGGCCCAAGCCATGGATATTGGAGTTCAAAGATTTTTCAGCAAAATGGACATACTACATAAAGAAGGGACTACCAGGGTTACTGGTGATAAATGAAAAGTTGATCACCCTATCAGATTACAAATAGAAGTTCATCATAGTAGCAAAGGATGGTTCCAATTTTGTAGGGATATAGGGAAGCATCACTGGTAAAGAATTTTTGGAGACTATGAAGTTGGACCTCAGCATCCAGCACAAGATCAAGCACATATTCATCACCAAGCCTACCTTCGCCAAATATACAGAGATGGATGAAGTGTACTGCAGGTTACTCAAAATCACCATCACTAGTCAAAAGCGATGGGATGACATGTGTACTCTAATAAAGTAATGATGAGGTGTACATCCAAGTCATCACCTGGTACAGTCACAACTACGTCAAAGACAAATCACCAACAAACTCCTCAGAATCAACATCAAAGATTCAAGGACCAGTTGGAATTCCTATATTTTTGTAAAATGTAATCTAGTTAGTTAGATCATATCTCCCCTATATCCTGATCTTTAATGAAAGGATCGAATGTAATTTGTTCTATAAATACTTCAAACTTCGAAGTATTGAGGGTTTATCTTTACGCCCAAGCAAGCTGTAATCTGTAAACTTTTGAAGAGATCCACCAGAAATAAAAGGGACTTTTTCACAAGATTCCTGCGTGTTGACATTGGTGAAGTTTTCTTTCTTTGTGAATGTGTTTCTCAGTTATCATTTTGTTCTCTCTTTCTGATTTTTAAGAGGAGGTTTAGCACATAATTTATCTTTGATACTCTGTGTCGTACTTTTTAAAATCTAAATGTTTTCTTCTGATATTACAATAAGGAAATTCTTAATTGATTTTTTATTTTAATTGATTATCTCATCTATTTCTGCTTTACATCACTTAACTTTTAAAGGATCCAACGTTTTCATTATCATGCCCTGTGAAGATACCTTATAGATATGTATCTGATCTCAAACTTAACACAGAACCCATAGCACAATGGAAGCGTAAGTGTACTTCATCCATTTTGATTAAAACAAAACAATACACTCGTACCATTTGAACTAGCCTAAGATCCATTCTGAAAAAAATCTAAATCTTGTAGAGAGATCCCTCTCTAAAACTGGCAGGGATAGATCCTTGTTTCGAAGCGGTTGGATAAACTTACCTCTGTTAAATTTCTTCTACCTTACGACAACCTATGGAAATTTACAGAGCATTAACATGGGGGACATGATAAGTTGTCCTATTTCCACCATTGGAGGAGAATGGTCTCCTAGATGTTGTCAGTTATGTGTCACCATATTTGTTGCCACTTAAGCTGAGCCGAAAGGAAAATTTGTTTGTTCCTCTCTTTCCAAAGATGCTAGAGAATAAAGCCTAGAAGTAGCTGCCAAATATGGTTTAGGATGGGAGACTGGAAAGGTAGGTCCCTCCATGCTTCTAGGGTCTCTCGGAGAGCTTCTCGCTTGCAATCTACGGTGCACATGACAGAGGCACAATGATCCCAAAGTTGTGAGTTGTACGAGTAGGGAATGAGCAAATGGTTTTGTGATTCTGAGCCTTTCCTGCATAGAGGGAAAATGGAGGGCCCTATGAACCCTCTTTTGGTGAGGTTCTCCCAAACGAGGATGGCCTTATGTGTGACGAGCCAAAGGAAAGTGATTCTTTTTTTCCAGTGCTTGATTGACCATATTTTCTCCCAGACTGGTTCCTAGGGGAGCAAGTGTGAAGTGGTCTTTATGTTGTAGGCCTCTTTGATGGTGAAGGTGCCGCATGAGGAATACCCCCATCTTAAGATGTCGTCTCCTTGGGAGATCAGAATTTTCTAGGAAGCAGTTGTATCGTGAAAAATCTGAAGATCCACGTGCGCAGGAATGTGAAGTTCATTGGGGGTGGATTTCCAAAGATACCACATTGCGCCTAGGGGGATTCTCCTTCCAAAAATATGCGACCTTAACTAGATCGGCCTCTGTGGTGGGGGTAAGGAGTACTTCTGCAATAGGGTGATTCTTTAGGGAGGGCCATTGTTTCCAAGAGTCATTCCGAAAGGCAATTGTTCTTCCATTTTGTATTTCCTAGAAAGCATGATCGCCAATCAATGAGTGTCCATGTCTTGCAGCGTTCCATATCAGGGAGCCCTACATGTTTTCATTCCATCTAATGAGATGATGCTCATCAATATGCGGAACTTCTTCCTCCATAGTCTGACCCAGACGTCCATAGGTCGCTTCAACCATCGCCACCAGATCTTCGCACTGAGGACTTTGTTAAGAGTGGTTGCATCCTTGAGGATGAGGTCGCCTTGTAGTTTTGTCTTGCACATTTTTTCCCAGCTAATCAGAGCTATTTTTTGTTCCATTTTTTCCCCTTTCCAAAGAAAGTTTCTTTGAAGGGTTTTGATGGCTATAAGAATACATCCTGGAGTGACTAAAGCAGAGAAAGAATAAATAGGCAAGGATTGGAGGACTAACTTGAGGAGAATGAGGTGGCTGGGCAGGTTGAGCGCTCGAAAGGTCTAGGAGGAAAGTATTTTTCCCATGGTAGAGAGAATCCCTTCCCATGAGGAGTTGTGAAGGGCCTTGGTGATAAGCGGAATGTCAAGGTATTTGGACAGAAGGGAGCTATGCGTAAATCCCATGGTATTGGTGATGTGAAGTTGAACAGGAAAGGGGGTGTTGAAGAAGAGGAGTTGAGACTTTCCTTTGATAATGTCCATCCTTGAGGTGGCTCAAAAAGTGTGTAGGATATTGAGAATGCTCAGAGCTTCACAGACAATAGGGGAACTCAGCATTAGGGTGTCATCAATGAACTGGCTATGGGAAATGGGGGGATCCATGCCATTAATGGGGAGCCCAACTAGAGACTTGTCCACAAGGGAGGCTTTGATAAAGCGGTTGAGCCCTTCTGCCATAATGATGAAGAGGAAAGGGGATATGGGGTCCCCTTGACGAATTCCTCAGGAGGGAACGAAAGGACGGGAGGGAAGAAAATGACAAGAGGGAACATCATTGATAAAGATGGAGAAAAAGGAAGAGGAGGTAAGGTTTAGGATCCAATCCACCCACTCCAAAGCAATGCCAAGAGAAAGAAGAATGGATTTTATATATGCCCAACTGAGCTAGTCAAAATCTTTAGAAAGATATAACTTTAAAATCATACCTAGAGTGTCTGTGCTTTGGAGCGAGTGTATGACTTTATGGGCAAGGATAATGCTGTCGAGAATTTGTCTACCTTCCACATAGTTGGACTGATCGGGGGAGATTATGTTGGGAAGGAGTAGTTTGAGGTGCTTGGCGATAACTTTTGTTAGCAACTTGTAGATGACATTGCAGAGAGAAATTGGTCTGAACTATTTAGGATGAGTTACTTGATCTTATTTGGAGATGAGGGTCAAGAAAGTGGCATTGAGAGCAGGGATAACCTTCCCTGAGATACAGGAGTCTTTGATGATGTCCCAGACTTCCTCATGAATCATCAACCAACAAAAGAAAAAGAAATATTTTGTGAAGTCGCCTGGTCCTGGGGCCTTCCCAACGGGGGTGTCATGTAGTGCGGAGTCCACTTCTTCTATCGAGATCGGTCTGGATAGTGCTTCATTCTTTTCTCGGTTTATGAAGCTGGGAATATTTTGGGTGATCTTTTCGATGTGAGGGGTTCTGTAAATGGGAAGCTCTGATAGAAAATCTTGGTAATAAGAAACTAGATCCTGCTTTATATCTTCATGTTTATGGAGAGTTTTCCCTGCTCAGTGACTAGGTGTGTAATGTGGTTGCTGTGTCTGCATTGGATGGTCATAGGATGGAAGAATTTGTTGTTTTGTTCCCCTTCTTGGAGGCATTTTATTCGGTATTTTTGTCACCATAAGACTTCCTCTTGAGAGCGTCGCTCCTCTAACTGTTGTTTGAGTAAATTCTCCTGCACTTTGAGGTCCTTCGTCAAGAAGTGGTTCCTGATCTGGATCTGACTGTTTTCCATTTGATCATTCAGGTTTCGCTGAGATTTGAAAATATTTCCAAAGTGTTGTCTATTCCACAACTTCAGGCTTTGCTTGAAGTTCTTCAGTCGTTGCTGAAAGCGGAACATTTTGGACCCATGAGAAATGGCGGCTTCCCTCCACCATTTTGGAGCAAGATCTTGGAAATTTGGTTAGTTAATCCAGAAGCGCTCAAATCAGAAGGGCTTACGTGTAGGAGTGCCAAAGATGTCCAAGTAAAGATAAATAAGCCAATGGTCAGAGCCTGAGATGTCCAAGATGCTAGAAGACATCACAAGTCCTTCCATTAAGAAGGTTTCTGAAACAAGAAATCGGTCCAATCGGAAAGAAACCTGTTGGAAGCCCGAACGCCAGTTAGACTAGGTGAAAAGGACATTTTGGGTTTCCAGGTCTATGAGACCCAGATTATCTATCAGAGTCTGGAAGTGCTCATTTTCTGCCTTGAGTCTGCGGGGTACCTCCCCTTTTTTCATCAAGGTCGAAAACCATGTTGAAGTCCCCTCCTAAAATCCATCGACGATCTTTGATGAGGGTGACGAGTTGATCCATATTCTGAATGTATTTGAGCTTGTCCCCTTGGGTGGCTCATCTGTAGACATTTGTGAGGACACCAGGATTATTAGATCCAATGAGTGAGTATTTGGTCGATATTGTCCATCTAGTGGTGAATAATTTTTCTAGTGGGATGGTGTTGTGATTCCAAAGGATGGCTAAGCCACCAGCCGCTCCTTTGGAGTCGATATTCATCATTTTCCCTTGTTTCCAGCATCTCGAGAGTATTTGGTTCAATTCTTCCCCAGCGCATTTTGTCTCTTGCAGTAAAAGAATGTATGGTTGGTCTACTATAATGCGATCTTATAGAAACCTTTGCTTACTACGACCGTTAAGACCACAAATATTCCATGAGAAGATCTTCATGATGAGGATGGAGAGGTGAGAGGAGGAAAAATGTCAGAGATGAGATGTATCTTACCTGAGTTTACTATGAAGTGACCTATTTTCTGTATAAGTTTCTGGGCGGATTTTCTTTCTCTTTTCTTGTCATCTTTCTGAGGCTTGTGTTGTTCCTTCTATTGGGTGCACTGGATTCCCAAGCCAGTGGTAGATCGGGCCACAGATCTCGTTGAGGAGTTTAGGAAGACTTTATGAACCTTGTGAAGTTGATCTGGAGGGATGGTATAGAGTTCATGTTTTTGATATGCTTTCTCTAAGTGTTCAAGGTCGACCCCCACCAAATCTTGTTCTTCCATAAACATTTTGGTGTCTCTATCCTCAGGATCTGAAGCTTCACCTGCTTTGGCATGGGAAGAGGAGGAGGAGGGGATCTTCTCCATGACGAGATTAACTATAGTAGTATTGTGGGCAACTGGTTCCTGGGGAGGAAGTTGTGGCTCATCCATGTTCTCTGGAAGCTGTTGAAGGACGTCGAAGGAGTTGGTAGTTGGTGGTTCTTTGTTGACTGCTTACACAGTTTTTCGGGCTTCCTGGCGTCGCTTGCTCGCTACCTGTGTGAAGCCATCCTTTGGTTTAGTTGTTTCAATATTGTTGGCCTTAATTTTGGCATTATTCAGGGGGAATTCTCTGAGCAGATGTCCGTGCTAGTGGCATTTGTGACATCGAAACAGTATGTGCTCATAGTCAATAGTTTGAGACCAGTCTTTATCATGGTATTCCAGGGCTATCGAACCATGTAGGGGCTTCGAGATGTTGAGATAGACACAAATGCGAGCGTAAGAGGTGTACCTTCTCTGTTTGGTCGCTTCTGAGGATTTGGCATATGCTCCAATGGTGTTGGCTATGCCCGCCAGGATTTCTTCCAACCAGAACTCCTGTGGTAGGGAGTATAGATGGACCCATACCGACGCATGAGAAAAATATTCCTTTTCAGGGCTAAACTTCTTCATCCAGATGCGGAGGAATAGGCCGGATGAGTTGAAGAAATATGGCCCGACGTCAAATATGTTGTTGCGGTCCTCAAGGTTATGGAGGATGATGGTGAAAAAACTCTTAGAGTCGAGTTGCAGGTCATAATATCCCTTGGGTTTCCCCCATTGTTGTATCCATTTGATAAGCTCGCGCTCAGAAGGCCATAAAATTAAGAATTTTCCCACTAGCATGTAGTGCCTCATGTATTGCTTCTGCTCTTCGATGCGAGGTGTACTGATCACATATTTTGGTGCCAGCGATGTCTGGGGTATACATTTTCCAAGTTCCCAAGAGAGTGTCATTTTTGCTGGAGCAGGTAATGAGTCAATCTCCATTTCCTTGCCTTTAGCAATTCCTTCAAAGAAAATTTGAGATTGTTGATCCGACGATGGCTCGAAAGACGATCGGCAGAAGCCTCCACCAACAAATTCCTGTGTTGTGGTCGTACGGTAGGAGGTGGCCCGTGACCTCTCCTCAGTGGGGAGCATGCTTGGCCCTGCCAGGGATGACGGAAGGAAGTAACAGGGAGCCAAGGTGCTAAAACCCTAAACCTAACCAAAGCGCTCCCATGTCCGATATTTTTTCAAAACATTTTGAAAGATAAATTATTCTTAGGAGACAAAGTTTGTCCTATATAATATAAGAATTGAAAATTAAGTTGCTGTAAAAAACTTACTAACTAAAAGTTAAAAAGAAAATCGAAAAATAAGTTGGTATAAACAAATTTAATAATGAAAAGTTAAAAACTACTTTGAAAAAGACATTATCCAATTTATAATACATAATATTATATATTGGTCATGAATTCAAAACATAAATGTATTATGTGGATAATAATATTATTATTATAATAATTTAAAGGTAAAGTTGAATTGTAAAAGAAAGTGGATAATACTATTATAATTTAAAGGTAAAGTTAAATTACAGAAAGAAAGGAAGAAGATCATCTGTTTGAAAATTAAAGCACCCCACGAATATTTGCCAAGGAAGACACTCCTTGCAGGAGGATTGGAAGTTTCATAATTCAAAAAAATAAACTCAATTTAGATCTTTAAATATTTGCCAAGGAAGACACTCCTTTGTGCTCTTGGAGGGCAGGAGGATTGGAAGTTTCATAATTCAAAAACATAAACTCAATTTAGATCTTTAAAGTTTTCAACAACCATTTCCACAATGAAAGCCTAACCCAATAGTGTTGAGAAAAGGAACAGGTACCAGAAAGAAATGAAAAGACAAGAGATCGTAGCCATAGAAAGATACAAAGAATTCTCGATTTTGTATACCAATAACCAGAAGGGATTATCCGCTCATTACCTTAATGCAGAAATATGTAATAATAGTTGTAAAAAAAAAAATGAAAAAATGGATGTAATAGAACACAATAAGAATGGCTGGAAGGACAGGGTATGGAAAATTCATGGAGTTGAAGGCTCATTTGCATTCTGGAGGCAGCCCCTGGAGGAATGGCTAGAAGGGCAGGGTATGGAGAATTCATGAAGTTGAAGGCTCATTTGCTGGAAGGGCAGGGTATGGAGAGTTCATGAAGTTGAAGGCTCATTTGCATTCTGGAGGCAGCCCCTGGAGGAATGGCTGGAAGAGCCCCTGAAGGAATGGCTGGAAGGGCAGGGTATGGAGAATTCATGAAGTTGAAGGCTCATTTGCTGGAAAGTCAGGGTATGGAGAATTCATGAAGTTGAAGGGCAGGGCAGGAATAAGATTGGTTGGAAGGGCAGGGCAGTAAAATTAATCAAGTGAATCAATCCCCGAAGTTGAAAGCTCATTTGCATTCTGGAGGCAGCCCCTGGGGAAACCTCTTGGTGTCTGCACAGTAATCGTAGATCATATAATTCTCTCGCACCCATTGGAGTTTTT
>SNQJ01S0056917.1:93197-116772 GCA_010110895.2 Picea sitchensis
CTCACTTTTTTGCAAAAAAATCTATGTTCAAGAGCAATCCCACATAACATAGAAGAGAGAAATCCCACATAGCATAGAAGAGTAGAGACAATCACCAAGTTAGAAGGACATTAATTCAATCAACGAGATAGAGTAAAATTAGAGAAACTTGAAAAAGATAGATGGAATCAAGGAGTTGGTAAGGTATATGAAGCCAAGATCCACATGATTCTCAATGTGCCACAACTCATGTGTTTTGATATGTTAGAAGAAAAAGTAGGGAAGACGATAGTGAGAAAATATGATCTATTGGTGTAGAGAAGCAATGGGCATTTCCACCCATGGAAGCTCATTGTATGAATGTCTCCCCCTTACCCCCATTTTTTACAATGTATTCAACAACTGGGAGAATGTTGGATATGTGTTGTATCATTTGCATATATACTTAGTCACATCCTAGTGGGGGTTCATGGGTTGTCCCATGAATGAAGGGGGTCTAGAGGGGATATAGTCCACTCGTTGAAGGGGGCATGGTTGACCAGCGGGTTCCCCATCCAAGGGTTTAGGGGTGCATCCCTCAAGGAAATTTGTGTGGGTCTATTATGTATTATTTTGGCCAATGGTTTCAACTCAATGTAATATAATTCTAATTAAGGGGTTATGGTTGTAATCTAATCCAAATTAGTTCATATTAGGGTTTTGGATGTTGTGGAATACCTAAATATTGTATTGTGAATGGTGAATTTAATACAATGAGATAGAGAGGGATATATCCCTTATATAGGCTAGTTTTCTGATGCAGGAGCATCTCTCCACGTCAGTTAGCCAGCCAACGAACCACGTCTTGCTCATGCATTCAAAGCTGAAGGGAGGCGCAGTCCTCATCAAAATTTGAATTGAATGTAATTTAATGTTGTAGGCTGGTGAGCCATAGAGATGTGCCTTTGTGCAGACGCAGAGTAGATCGGCCATTAATGTGTGTAATGGCTGAGATCTAGATCCGATTCTGGACTAGACAACCCATTCAATGCAATTGAATAGGGTAGGTAGGTTGGATGGAAGCGCTCGAAGAGCCCCCTCAGGTAAAAGAGATTTTCATATCCCATTTTGTAGTAGTGGAAGTTGGGTGAGAATCTGCGAGTAGAGAGCAGAAGAGAAGAGCCGAGACCTTGTTACAGGCTGTGCTCAGGAACACCTTGTAAATACAGACATTTGTCATATTTAATACAAAGATAAATTTTTCCTTCATGACTCTGTGTTGAATGGATGTATGTGAGTGTTCTATTTTATGATATAAATGTGTGTTGTAGATGTATGTTAGGCATTTGCAGGAGCTCTTGATTTCCAGGGTTGAAGCTCTTTGAGGCTTCACACCAGGAGGGTGTGACAGAATGCTGCGGGTTCTGATAGTCGTGCACAGGGGTTGCACTTCTGAACACTGCGGGTTCAGACAGGGACGTGCTGCGGCACAGGAACTGGAATCAACAACGCAGAGGAAGAAGACCTCAAGGTTGCTAAACACCTTGAAGGCAAGGCTGTGTATGAGAGACATAGTTGCAGACAGAATCTCTGAGGAGTTCTGTGAAGCTCTGCCAGGTGGGCATTGAGCCAGTGCAAGGAGTGCACAGAAGATAGAACTCTACTGTGAGTTCAGAAAAAAAAGCAGAATCACTGAGGATTCTGGGAGCTCTGCCAGGTGGGCATTGAATAAGTGCATAAGTGCACAGGAGGACAAAACTACTGGAAGTTCTGAGAAAAGACACTTTGCCAGGTAGGCATTCGAGTCATTGTGTAGATAGGCACAGGGAAGAGAAGAGAACTCTTTGAGTTTTGTAATTAAGGGAAGAATCCACTGAGGGATCTTCACAGGGTTATGAACACCCTGAAAGCTCAGTCAGAGGTTGCTGGAGAAAAAAGAGCCAGGAGGGCATCCAAACATTCTCCATCTGTGGGAGAAAGGAACAAGGACGAGTTTCTGTGGAGGTCGGAGCTACAGGAAAAGCTCAAGAGAGATAGCACCTGCATGTGCGTGTGAGGACTCTGCAAGGAGTGCAATAGTCAAAGAATCCTTTGAGGATTCAGGAGTAAAAGCTCAAGAGGAACAACATTTTTACACGTGGAGTTGAGAACTCAGAGTGAGGAGTTCGCAAAGGAGAAGGAAGAAAAAGGTTAGATCCTTTGAGAACTTGAAAGTCCTCCAAGTGTAGGAAGAAAGTGCGCAGAAGCTCAGGAGGATCATAGTAGCCGTCAGATCGGCTGAAGAAGAATATCTGGACCATCGGTTTTCACGTCCAGGAAGGTGCACAGGAGAAGCGCACGGGAGAAAGGACTTGAGCCGTCAAATCTGGAGCAAATTTCTCGTCAGCCATCAGATTGGATAGGAGTTGCACGAGGTTTACCTTCGTGGATAGGAGATCGGGTAAGTCCACTTTGAAAACCCCGGTATAATCTGGGTCGTCCATTTGGGAGAGGACGTGTGTCACGCGATCATACATTCCGGAGATCCGTGCACTAGACATCGGGACATTGGCTATCGGGAAATCGGAGTTCCTGAGGTCGAAGGAATCAGGACATCACAAGTCTTGAAACCCCGAGAGTTAATTTGAACCGTCCATCTGGAAGGGACGCGTGGCAGCAATCGGAGCCATCGGGGAAAAGGCCCGACAAGGAAGCCGTCTATCGGCATTTCAGTCATCGGGATATCGGGAATCCTGGTGACCAGAGGTTTGGGCATTTCAGAATTGCGAAGTCCGAAACCCCGACAAGTAAGAAGGAGCCATTGAGGGGCCATTTGTCAGTGCAGCGGAGAATCAGGATTCAAAGAATCGGAAATCCCGTGGGCAAATATTTTTTGACATTTGAAACCCCAAAGTCCCGAGGGAGATCAGGGGTCGTTGATCCAGCAGACGATCATGACCATTGATGCGTTGTAGATGGAAAGGAGTTGCCAGCTGTCAGCATAGCAGATAAGGAGAAAAGCTCCATTGTGTGGGGGGCAACTGTCAGCCTGTCGGGATTTGGAGGATCGGGGATCCCGTGAGCAAATGCATTTTGGCATTGGAAACCATGAAACCCCGACGAGGAGTATGAATTAGGTCACGGGGATAACGATCATATGGGCCAGAGTCTAGCCAAGAGGGCTATTGCGTGAAACGCGCATCGAGATTCAGAGGATCGTGAGTCCTGAGGACTTGTGAGTTTCGACATTTGAAAGTCCGAAACCCCGATAGGAGGAATCCCGACAGAAGTATATGGTTGCGGTCATACGAGAGGTGGTCATGTGGACCAGGGCTTAGCCAGGACGGCTAACGCGTGTCGGGAATCGGAGGATCGCGGATCCAAAGGGCGATTGCATCTTGGCATTGGAAAGCCTGAAACGCGACAAGGACATAAGGCTGCGGTCTTGTGAGAAGGGTCATGTGGATCAGGGCATAGCCAGGATGGGTTAAGGCCGGAAGAGGCGCGCATTGGCATATCGGTGATCGGGAGTTCAAGAGGACAAGAACTCTTGACAACGGGGATCACGAAACCCTGAAACCTGAAATTGAGTCGGGGAAAGGTCACAGGCGTGTGCAGAGGCCGTGACAGGGAAATTAGAAGGACCTGTGGATCAGATTTTCACAGTGATTCCCGAGGGAATCCAAGGAGCCACTTCAGCTCAGCAGAAGGGGATTTTTGATCGATCCTATGAGCGGGCGAGGAGTTGTCGGAGGTGGCTCACGCCTGCGTCAAGTGGTATCAGAGCCTTGTTCTTGTCTATATATTTCAGGCAGGAAGAGGTAAAGAGAATACTTTGATACACGTCAAGTGGTATCAGAGATGATTTCTTGTCTGTATATTTCAGGCAAGAGAGGCCAGAGATAAAGAGCACTCTGATACACATCAAGTGGTATCAGAGCAGGAAATTCATATGTATATTTCAGGTGAAAGAAGACAGAGTTGTTGAGGACTCTGTAAGGATTTGTTTGTAGGTAGGCAATGATCAAGGAGGCAGTCAGGAGGACTATAAGTGAAGCTGGAAACACTCGGGATGCAGAGTGACAACAACTTTGCTAGGAGAGCAGACAGAGAGAGCAAGATGGCTACTGAAGGTCGTAGATCTGCTGGAAGGAAAAACTCAGAGTTGTGGAGTCAAGAAGACATAGATGAAGAGCTCGTTGATATAAGAGTGGAGATGAAATGGATTGTGTTGAAGATGCAACTGAACGCGAGGATAGATGAGCTCGAATCGAAGCTGCAGCAGGATAAGAAGCCGAGATGGGTATATGAATGGCCCATGAAGAAACCAAAGGCAAAATGGCCAGTCAAGGAGTTGATGGTCATAAGACAGTGTAGGTTGTTAAAAAGATGGTTGAGGTATGTTGAAAACCTCAATGGACCAGAAGAGGAAATGATTCAAGTATGTGAACCAGAGACTGGAAAATTTCTCGATGAAGAGAATGAATTGGGATCAGCTGAGGATCTCAAGAATTGTCAGGAGGGCAGAGAAGAAACTCCAGTTTTCCAGGTGGGCAACGAAATGAGATTGTTGCGGGGTCTCACGAACTGTCAGGAGGACAACCAGGGAATTTCACATTGCCAGGTGAGCAATGAATTGAGGTCGCTGCAGGATCTCATAGTCTGCCAGGAGGGCAGCAGAGGCATCTCAGATTTCCAGGTGGGCAGAGATGGAAATTCGAGACTGTCTGAAAGTCTCATGGACTCGGAGGTGAGTTCAATTCAGCAAGGGTTGCTGATGAAGGTGGGATCAGTTGATCTCATGGTCTGCCAGGAGGGCAGCAAGGACATCCCATATCGCCAGGTGGGCAGGGATGAGCAGGTGAATTTTGATCATCCAGAGGAGTTGACTGAGCAGATGAGACTGTCTGAGGGTCTCATAAACTCAGAGATGAATTTGGATCAGCAGGTGCATCTAACAGAAGTGGAAGATCAAAATAATATTCTAATGATTGGGGGAATTGGAGTATTCCTACCATTTACCCAGGGGAAGGCGAAAGTCAATGTTGTAGATGATGCAACAACAACAGCATAATAGTCAGTCGTGACTGTCAGGGAAGAAGAAGAATTGGAGCAGACTTTGGAAGCTGCCCAAGCAGATGAAGAAGATGAGCATTCTGAGGAATGGCTCATTACTTTCAGCCAAGAAGCTTAAAGAGATGTAGCATTGGAGCTGACAACAAAAGAAGAAGAAAAGGAAGACGAGCATTCCGAGGAATGGATCAACATTTTCAGACAAGAGGCTGAAGAGACTGCAACAGGGGAGTTTGCAGCAGAAGAAAAAGGGGCAGACATCATTTTCTTTGCTGATCTGTGGGAACAATTCGAAGCCCTGGAGAGAAGGGTGAAAGTGCAAAGCGTGCACATCCAACAGGTGAGGTTGGAAGCTGAGGAAGAAAGCATGGGAGATCATGGTGATCTGCTCATGTGCCAAAAAAAATTGCAGCTGAGGAGACTGCATGAGCAGAGCCAGCCATGGGAGCAGCTGGACGAAGTGATCAAAGAGATCATGGAGCTGATGATCCGATCAGCAGATACTGTCAGCAAGGAGAGGCTGAACAGGAAGAAGGAAGCATAAACAACAACAATAGCGCAGAAGCAACAACAGAATGGAGCAGATGGGAAGCTCCAGATATTTGTTTGGGATCTAGGAGGATTTCCAACAACTGTGATGGGAAGCTCATCAGTAGAAGCTCATGAATTTTGCAGCTGAGGAGTATGATGCAGGAGCATCTCTCCACGTGAGTCAGCCAGCCATCCAGGGACGTCTTGCTCATGCATTCAAAGCTTAAGGGAGGCGCAGTCCTCATTAAAAGTTGAATTGAATGTAATTTAATGTTGTAGGCTGGTGAGCCATAGAGCCGTGCCTTTGTGCAGGCGTAGAGTAGATCGGCCATTAATGTGTGTAATGGCTGAGATCTAGATCCGATTCTAGACTAGACAACCCATTCAATGCAATTGAGTAGGGTAGGTAGGTTGGAGGGAAGCGCTCGAAGAGCCCCCTCAGGTAAAAGAGATTTTCATATCCCATTTTGTAGTAGTGGAAGTTGGGTGAGAATCTGCGAGTAGAGAGAAGAAGAGAAGAGCCAAGACCTTGTTACAGGTCGTGCTTAGGAACACCTTGTAAATACAGGCATTTGTCATATTTAATACAAAGAGCAGTTTTTCCTGCATGAATCTGTGTTGAATGGATGTCTGTGAGTGTTCTATTTTATGATATAAATGTGTGTTGTAGATGTATGTTAGGCATTTGCAGAAGTTCTTGATTTTCAGGGTTGAAGGTATTTGAGGCTTCACACCAAGAGGGTGTGATAGAACGTTGCGGGTTCTGATAGCCATGCACAAGGGTTGCACTTCTGAACACTGCGGGTTCAGAAAGGGACGTGCTGCGGCACAGGAACTGGAATCAACAACTCAGAGGAAGAAGACCTCAAGGTTGTTGAACACCTTGAAGGCAAGGCTGTGTATGAGAGACACAGTTGTAGACAGAATCTCTGAGGAGTTCTGTGAAGCTCTGCCAGGTGGGCATTGAGCTAGTGCAAGGAGTGCACAGAAGATAGAACTCTGTTGTGAGTTCAGAAAAAAAAGCAGAATCACTGAGGATTCTGGGAGCTCTGCCAGGTGGGCATTGAGCAAGTGCATAAGTGCACAAGAGGACAAATCTGTTGGAAGTTCCGAGAAAAGACACTCTGCCAGGTAGGCATTCGATTCATTGTGTAGATAGGCACAGGGAAGAGAAGAGAACTCTTTGAGTTCTGTAATTAAGGGAAGAATCCACTGAGGAATCTTCACAGGGTTACTGAACACCGTGAAAGCTTAGTCAGAGGTTTCTAGAGCACAAGGAGCTAGGAGGGCATCCAAACATTCTCCGTCTGTGGGAGAAAGGAACAAGGATGAGTTTCTATGGAGGTCGAAGCTACAGGAAAAGATCAAGAGAGATAGCACTTGCGTGTGCGTGTGAGGACTCTGCAAGGAGTGCAGTAGTCAAAGAATCCTTTGAGGATTTGGGAGTAAAAGCTCAGGAGGAACAACATTTTTACACGTGCAGTTGAGAACTCAGAGTGAGGAGTTCACAGAGGAGAAGGAAGACAAAGGTTAGAGCCTTTGAGAACTTGAAAGTCCTCCAAGTGCAGGAAGAAAGTGCGCAGAAACTCAGGAGGAGCATAGTAGCCATCAGATCGGCTGAAGAAGAAGATCTGGACCGTCGGTTTTCACATCTAGGAAGGCGCAGAGGAGAAGCGCATGGGAGAAAGGATCTGAGCCGTCAGATCTGGAGAAAATTTCCCATCAGCCATCAAATTGGATAGGATCTGCATGAGGTTTACCTTAGTGGAAGGAGATTGGGTAAGTCCACTTTGAAAACCCCGGTATAATCAGGGCCGTCTATCTGGGAGAGGACGTGTGTCACGCGATCTTCCATTCAGGAGATTCGTGCACTAGACATCGGGACATTCGCTATCGGGAAATCAGAGTTCTTGAGGTCGAAGGAATCGAGACATCACAAGTCTTGAAACCCCGAGAGTTAATTTGAACCGTCCATCTGGAAGGGACGCGTGGCAACAATCAGAGCCATCGGGAAAAACGCCTGACAAGGAAGTCATCTATCGACATTTCAGTCATCGGGATATCGGGAATCCTGGTGACCAGAGGTTTGGGCATTTCAGAATCGCGAAGTTCGAAACCCCGACAAGGAAGAAGGAGCCATCGAGGGGCCAGCTATCAGTGCAACGGAGAATCGGGATTCGAAGAATCGGAAATCCCGTGGGAAAATATTTTTTGAGATTTAAAACCTCGAAGTCCCGAGGGAGATCAGGGGTCGTTGATCCAGCAGATGATCACGACCGTTGATGCGCTGAAGACGGAAAGGGGTTGCCAACTATCAGGATAGCAGATAAGGAGGAAAGCTCCATTCTGTGGGGGCCAGCTGTCAGCCTGTCGGGATTTGTAGGATCGGGGATCCCGTGAGCAAATGCATTTTGGAATTGGAAACCCCGAAACCCCGAAACCCCGACGAGGAGTATGACTGAGGTCACTGGGATAACAGTCATATGGGCCAGAGGCTTTCCAAGAGGGCTATTGCGTAGAACGCACATCGAGATTCGGAGGATCGCGAGTCCTGAGGACTTGTGAGTTTCGACATTGGAAAGTCTGAAACCCGGATAGGAGAAATCTTGACAGAAGTATATGGCTGCAGTCATATGAGAGGTGGTCGCGTGGACCAGAGATTATCCAGGAGGGCTAATGCGCATCGGGAATCGGAGGATCGCGGATCCAAAGGGTGATTGCATCTTGGCATTGGAAACCCTGAAACGTGATAAGGACATAAGGCTGCAGTCTTGTGGGAACGGTCATGTGGACCAGGGCATAGCTAGGATGGCCTAAGGCCAAAAGAGGCATGCATCGGCATATCGGTGATCGAGAGTTCAAGAGGACAATAAATCTTGACAACAGGGATCAGAAAACCCCTAAACCCGAAATTGAGTCGGGGAAAGGTCACAGGCGTGTGCAGAGGCAGTGACAGGGAAATCAGAAGGACCTGTGGATCAGATTTTCACAGTGATTCCTGAGGGAATCCAAGGAACTGCTTTGGGCTCAGCAGAAGGGGATTTTTGATCGATCCTGTGAGCGGGCGAGGAGTTGTCGGAGGTGGCTCACGCCTGCATCATTTTCTTGGTTAAGGGTTTCCAAGGAAAACCTTTGTGTGTGTGTGTGCGCGCGCGTGCACCATTGTTTTTTCTATGTTTTAGATTCCTTTAATTTTCTTTTCTTGCACAGGAATATCAAAATATTCAAATCACTCCTTCAATGTTCCTCCCTTTATTAAGAAATGAAAACTATAGTAAGTGAGTAACACTAGACTCAAGAACTTAGGATGTAGTACAATTAATAACTACATACTCATGATATAATTTCTTGCTCTTTTAACTTTAGTAGTTATCATTTCCAATCAAGTTGTAGGTTGTATATATTGCATGATTTCTCAAGCATATTTTGTCGAGAAGGGAGATCCATTTCATAACACCATGACCACTTCCATTTTGGAATAAAATACAATTTTATACTCTTCAATAGCTCCATTGATGCATAATATTCCACTCTTTAATGACACTCAATATGTAACAAGGTTTGATATTGGACTTATAAGCTTTGCCTCTTGCAAGCACCCAGTGTTTGTGCATTAAACTATTGAAGACAATCTCCTCTAGATCATGGGAATTGAATTGATTAACTGTCATGGAAAATATTGTGGAGATTCTAATGGAGAAATATTTGCAACAAATATGAATATGTTATCATTTGTTTTACAAACATTTGTGTTAATATTCCCATATCATAAGGTGCACTTGATTTGGAGTGTCCAAGTAGACTTCTAACATTTTGACTAACAAGAGAAAATACACTACAACCAAAACAATTGATGAAACCTTACTTGCAGTGATGACGCAACCACCCTTCTCAACCTGCAGGTCGGAAGGTCCACGCCAACATGACCTTTCTTTCTTCACTGGCCCAAAGAGCTTTCAACAACTGCTCTTCTATTTCCCTTTCGAAAAATATGCACCCACAGTGAAACCTCATGAGTTTCCTACCTCGCGCTTCGAGTAAGTGGACTTCACGATATCGTGAATCCTGTGGTCGAGCGCCTGCTCACTATGACCCCCGAATCCTGAACTTCCAAAACAATCAACTCCGGATTTCGACTTTCGCGAGTTCGTGAGTTGCGATGACATGCAACTTTGCTCCATGAACCCTGAAATCCCGATGCTATATTCCTTGAAATCCCAAAGTGTCAGACTCCGACACGTGTCTTGGCGCTGACCCCACAACTATACTTCTCATCGTTTCACAACTTCGCACTTCGTGAGTCTGGATGCAAGGCTTTCGGGACTTCGACTCACGAAACTCTGAAATGGTCAACGCAGTTGACTTCTACGTTGATAGTGCACCACCTGTCCACCTCGCTGAATCCTCTGGCCCCACACCGTCCTTTTAGCCTTCGGGACTTCCCGTTTCGTGATATCGTGATTCCTGTTGCCAATTTTACGGGACTTTCCCCTACAAAATTCCGAAATAAGAATCCTCTTGGAAATCCAACGACCCTTCTGGCTTGGATCTACGGTCCTACTCCTCCTGATCTTAGAAAATTTGGGAATACTCACCGTATCTCCCCTGCTCCTTCGTGAGATCTAATGGCTCACGGGACTTCGCGGATTCTCCATAGAGAATTTCGACCGTCCATCTCTTCCTCTAAGAACTCGTCCTCCTACGGCCCGACGTCGCTATGCCTTTCCTTCAAATTTTCAAGGTGCTTGGCCTCTTTCCTCCCTTTGACTCCTTCAAAGGTCCAATACCTTCTGAGCTTTCTTCAACTTTGATCCTTTCAGAGAAACCCCTGCTCACACTCCTTGCGACAGACCTTCAAACACTTCCAGGTGTTGAAATCCTTCGACTCTGCGCACACCTGCAACAATAATCTCTCAGTTCTTCGCTTAGATTCAAAAATCTGAGACTTCACTCAGCCTACGCACACCTTGCACGGCCCCTGTGCTTAACTACACTTTTGTGGAAATGAGAACAAAAGATATCTCTCCTGAGATTTCAGAGACAAACCTCTGAACACCTTGTCGACGCACTCCTTGCGGACAATTCAACTGCACTCCTTGCAGGAACTCTTGCTCAAATAGAGAAACAATTGAAACTCATTCCTTTACTCTCTCTCTCTCTCAGATTTCAAACATTCAACAAGAAATCATTCATACATAGCATAAAAGAAAATGTACAGTAGAAAGAGTAAAATAACCATGAGCATAGCATTCAATATACATACACAGAGAACAAACACGACGCCATGAATTTGAATAAAAAATCTCTCTATTAATTCAAATCTCTGTACATGGGCATCTTCACATGGCTCTCTGCTCTTTCTCTTCTATGCTCTTCACACTCTCCATAATAATGTTATAATACACAATGAGGGTGTCTATATCCTGTTTCCCTCTTGCGCTCTAAAACTGTCTAATCTAACATTCAACTTTATCTACTTGCATTAACTACCATAAATGCCTTCTATCTACTAAGGACAAGGGAGAATCGCTCAAGGTTCGTTTACATTATACAAGGGCGCTCCTTCTTAATTGCTTCATTAATATTTTAAGATATTTTTAAAATTTGTGCTGGGTGCTTGTGTCGCTGTCTTTGGACTCCGCGTTGGCTCGCTTGAGATGCTCCTGCATAATACTCCCTCCCTTGAAAATTTTCATGGGCTCCTATCCATGAGCTCACGTACGGTCCGTCCATGCTTCTGTATCTCCGCTTCATTCTCCCAGCTGGCATCTTCAACTGGATGGCCCTTCCACTTGACCAAATATTCAAAGTATTGCTTTTGCCTGGTCTTCTTGCTCACTCTTTTTCCCAGTATGTGCTCCATCTGTGGCTTGTCTGCAACTGGCATCTTCTTTGTCCACTAGAACACTGGTTGCTCATTTCCTGTCCCTGCTTCCTCAGCCTTATATGGGTACAAATCTGAGATATTGAATATCGGAGAAATTTCGATCCCATCGGGTAATTCAATCTTGTAAGCATTCGCCCCAAATTTCTTTAAGACCTTACATGGTCCAATTTTCTTCATCTTCGGTTTATTATATGTTCCCTTCAGGAACCTCTCCTTTCTCAAATGTACTAGAACCAAATCACCAACCTCCAATTGAAGTTGTCTCCTGTGCTGATCTACTCTGCGCTTATACTCCTGGCTCGAACTGTGTAATCGCTTCTTCACCTGGCTGTGAAGTTTCTTCATCGCCTCTGTGAAATCTTCTGCACTAGCGCTCTTAGCTGCACTCTGTTCTGAATCCCTCAACTCATAAATTCCTCTCGGTTGCATGCCATAGACAATTTGAAATGGACTATGCCCTGTGCTTCTGTTGACTGAGTCATTATAAGAAAATTATGTCTGTGGTAATATGTTGTCCCACTGGTTGTGGTGCTCTGTCACCAGGCTTCTCAGCAAGTCTCCTAGACTTCTGTTCACCACTTCCATTTTTCCATCCGTCTGAGGATGATAGGTCGAACTAAACAACAAGTTAGTTACCAGCTTCCTCCATAACGTCCTCCAAAAGTGTCCTATGAACTCAGTGTCTCGATCTAAAACTATGCTCCTTGGTAATCCGTGAAGTCGAATGACTTCTTTGAAAAATAGGTTTGCAATGTGAGTTGCGTCACTGGTCTTCTGACATGGAATGAAGTATGCCATCTTGGAAAATCTATCCACCACCAAAAATATTGAATCAGAACCTCTTTGTGTTCTTGGAAACCCCAATACAAAATCCATGTTGATTGCATCCCACGACCTCTCAGGTATGGGCAATGGTTGATAGAACCCTTCATTCTGTTTCCTTCCCTTCGAATGCTGGAAAATTCTACATCTGTCCATGAATCTCTTGACTTCTTCTCGCATTCCCAGCCAAAAATATGACTCATTCAATTTTGCAAATGTCTTGTCGTGACCAAAGTGTCCTGCCAATCCTCCACTGTGTTTCTCCTTCAGCAAATTCTCCCTCATGGATCATTTCGGAATACACAACTAATTACCTTTAAACAATAATCCTTCCTGGATCATGTATTATGTCCATTGACTTCTATCCCCAAGAATTGGATTCTTAGTTGCTTCATACGCCTCCTTAAAATCTGGATCATCTCTATACATGTCCCTGAGATCATCAAAACCCAACGTTTTGACTCTGAACTCCTGCAATAGAAAACACTTCCTGCTCAAAGCATCAACAAATTTGTTAGTAGTACAAGAAATATGTTTAATCACAAAAGTAAAAATTTTCATATGTTCCACCCATTTGACATGTCTCTGATTCAACTTTTCCTGTTGAGTCAAACTGCAATGCATGACTATCACTGTACAAGACAAACTCTTTCGGGATCAAGTAATACCTCCATTTCTTCAATGCCTGTATGATAGCATAGAACTCCTTATCATAAGTGGAGTATTTCAATTTCGCTTCATTCAACTTCTCGCTGAAGTATGCTACCGGCCTGTCCTCTTGACTCAAGACTGCCCCTATTACAAATCCACTTGCATCGCATTTCACTTGAAATGTCTTTTGGAAATCTGGCAACGCCAAAATTGGTTGTTCCATAATCTTCCTCTTCAACAGATAAAAACTCTTCTCAGCCTCTTCTATCCAGTGAAAAGACTTGTGTATTTTCTTCACTGTATCCATCATCGGTGCACTAATTCCACTGAAATTCCTAATGAATTTTCGGTAGAAACTAGACAATCCATGAAAACTTCTCACCTCAAAGGTATTCTTTGGCGATGGCCAATTCTTGATTACCTCCACCTTATCTGGATCCATCCTCAATTCATCTGCAGAAATAACAAATCCCAAGTAAATGAGCTCTGTCTTCATGAATGAGGATTTCTTCATGTTTATCGACAACTTCTCTTGCTGTAATTTATGCATCACTGTAGCCAAATGTTTCAATGCTTTGCCACTGTTTTACTGAAAACCATTATGTCATCCAGATATACAATAACAAATTTTCCAACAAACTCCCTTAGGACTTCATTCATCAACCTCATGAAGGTACTCGACACGTTTGTTAAGCCAAAAGACATAACAAGCCATTCATACAACCCTTCGTTTGTTTTGAATGTTGTCTTCCACTCATCACCTTCTCTCATGCGGATTTGATGATAACCTCTTTTCAAATCAATCTTTGAAAATAATTTTGCTCCACTCAAGCAATCCATCAGATCATCCATCCTTGGCAACGGAAATCTGTACCTGATGGTTATCTTGTTGATCGCCCTCGAGTCGGTACACATCCTCCATCCTCCGTCTTTCTTCGGACTGATTACTGTCGAAACAACACATGGACTCAAGCTTTCCCTGACCAATCCTTTGTCCAACAAATCCTGGACTTGTCTTTCAACCTCTTCATTCTCTTGCGGCGTCAATCTGTATGTGGCTTTGTTTGGAAAACTTTCTCCTGGTATGCGATCAATGTGATGACTCACACTTCTAATCGGTGGCAACAAACGAGGTAGTTCATCCACTACTATGTTAGCGAACTCTTCCAACAGTTCCTGAACTTTTTTTGGCAAATCATCTACTCTTGTACTGGTCAAAACAATCTTCGGTTTCCTGACCACAATGAACTGCGGTTCCTCCTTCTTCTTAACCTCTGTAAGAAGTTCCTTCCCACTCATGAGAAGTACAATGTTTCTTACTTCTGGTTTCACCTCCTTATCCTTGATTGGAAGCAACATTTGAGTCCTCCCATTCTTCTCTATGGTGTATGTGTTCATTCTCCCATCATGAATCACATTCCTGTCATATTGCCATGGTCTACCCAACAATAGATGACAAACATCCATGGGAATAACATCACATGATATTTTATCATTATATCCTCCTATCTTAAATTCAACTAAACACTGTTTACTGACAGTTACCTGATGTCCTTTTTGTAGCCACGAAACTCTATATGGGCTTGGATGATCAATCGTCTCCAGCTCCATATTTTCTACCATCTCTGTATAAACGAGATTATCTGTGCTACCACTGTCCACAATGACCTTGCATACCCTGTCCTTGGTCTTGCAAGCAGTCCATAAAAGTCTATTTCTTTGGACTGAACTCTCCACCTCCTTCTCTGGTGTCAAAAGAGCTTTTCGCATCATCAATGATCTTTCGCCTTCAGCATCTTCTGTCTCAACATCTTGCCTCTGTGCTTCGGCGATGTGATTTTCTCCTCCTTCTCTCTTTTTGTATGGACACTCGTAAGACTTGTGCCCATTCTTTCCACATGTGAAGCATGTTATTACTCCACCTCTTCCTCTACCTCTACCTCTGGTACGAGGAAATATACTACTATCAGCATAATCTCCTCTCTTCTCAGTATGCTACCCTCTCTGTTCAACATATTGCCCTCGCTGTGAGCTTCCACCTCTCTCATTTCGAGTCTGAGGTTTCTTCCAATCCTCCTTGGGCTTATGGTATTTATCCTGGGCAACTGATTTGCCTTTGGGCTGACTTCTACCTCGCCCTCTTTGACCCTGCTTTCGGCTCACCTTCTCTTCCGCTTTTAGAGCCATATGATAAGCATCTTCCACCGTTTTGATGGTTACCATGCTCATCTCATCTTGGATGTCGTATCTCAGACCATTCATGTATCTGGCAACTTTTTCATCGTCGCTTTCCCGATGACCTGCCCTGATGTTCATCTTGTAGAATTCTTCAGTGTATTCTTTCACTGTCATTAGCTTTTGTCTCAGGTTTTGCATTCTCCTGAACAAAGTAATTTGATAATCTCTGGGGAAGAATTTCTCCTTCATATTCGCGATCATTCTATCCCAGATCTTGATCTTCTGCTTTCCTTTGCAGCGTCTGTCAGCTTGTAGTTCATCCCACCACAATGCTGCATGTCCCTTCAATCTTGTGATAGCATGCTTGACTTTCTTGTCCTCTTCGACATCTTCATAGTCAAAGTATGTGTCCAGAGCTCTAATCCAGTCTAGAAGCTCCTCTGCATCCAAATTTCCCTCATAAACTGGAATGTCCATTTTCTCTCTTGCACCCATTCTTGCAATATCTTTAGTCAAACGTTCGTTTGCTGCATCTTCAGCTACAACTTCTTCTTCATGTTCAGCCTCAATTTCACTATCGGAATCACTAAGATCCCCAGCACTGACTGTATGCCTTTGTGTTGTCTCCATGTCTTCAATTCTGGCATGTAAATCACGCATTACTTTTTCCATAGCTGGATCAGTCATCTGCCTACCTCTTCTTCTCAGCATTTCCCTCTCCCCTGGTGGATCGAGTGTTTGTCTGTCCCTTCTCCTTGGCAGCATGGTGAATTTTCCTTTTCCTTGCTACAGAAAGAAAAGAAACCTCTCTGGGCTCTGATACCAAAATGATGACGCAACCACCCTTCTCAACCTGTAGGTCGGAAGGTCCACGCCAACAAGACCTTTCTTTCTTAACTGGCCCGAAGAGCTTTCAACAACCGCTCTTCTATTTCCCTTTCGGAAAATCTGCACCCACAGTGAATCCTCGTGAGTTTCCTACCTCGCGGTTTGGGTAATCAGACTTCGTGATATCATGAATCCTGTGGTCAAGCGCCTGCTCACTATGACCCCCGAATCCCGAACTTCTGAAACAGTCAACTCCGGCTTTTGGCTTTCACGATTTCGTGAGTTGCGATGACATGCAACTCTGCTCCACGAACCCCGAAATACCGATGCTATATTCCCCAAAATCTTGAAGTGTCAGACTCCGACACGTGTCTTGGCACTGACCCCACAACTATACTTCTCACCGTTTCGGGACTTCGCACTTCGCGAGTCCGGATGCAAGGCTTTAGGGACTTCGACTCACAAAACTATGAAATGGTCAACGTAGTTGAATTCTACGTCGATGGTGCGCCACCTTTCCGCCTCGCTGACTCCTCTGGCCCCACACCATCCTTTTATCCTTTGGGACTTCGTGCTTCGTGATATCGTGATTCTCGTTGCAAATTTTACGAGACTTTCCCCTATGAAATTCCAAAATAGGAATCCGCTTGCAAATCCAACGACCCTTGTGGCTTGGATCTACGGTCCTACTCCTCCTGAGCTTAAAACCTTTGGGAATACTTGTCGTATCTCCGCTACTCCTCCGTGAGATCTAATGGCTCACGAGACTTCGTGGATTCTCCATAGAGAATTCCGACCGTCCATCTCTTCCTCTGAGAACTCGTCCTCCCGCGACCCGACGTCGCTACGCCTTTCCTTCAAATTTTCAAGGTGCTTGGCCTCTTGCCCCCCTTTAACTCCTTCGAAGGTCCAATTCCTTCTGAGATTTATTCAACTCTGAGCCTTTCAGAGAAACCCCTGCTCACACTCCTTGCTACAGACCTTCAAACACTTCTAGGTGTTGAAATCCTTCGACTCTGCGCACACCTGTAGCAACAGTCTCTCAGTGCTTCGCTCAGATTCGAAACTATGAGACTTCACTCGGCCTGCGCAAACCTTGCACGACTCCTGTTCCTAATTGCACTTCTGTGGAAATGAGAACAAAAGATATCTCTCCTGAGATTTCAGAGACAAACCTCTGAACACCTTGTCGACACACTCCTTGCAGACAATTCAACTGCACTCCTTGTAGGAACTCTTGCTCAGATAGAGAAACAATTGAAACTCATTCCTTTACTCTCTCTCTCTCTCTCTCAGATTTCAAACATTCAACAAGAAATCATTCATACATAGCATAAAAGAAAATGTGTAGCAGAAAGAGTAAAATAACCATGAACATAGCATTCAATATACATACACAGAGAACAAACACGATGCCATGAATTTGAATCAAAACTCTCTCTATTAATTCAAATCTTTGTACATGGGTGTCTTCACATAGCTCTCTGCTCTTTCTCTTCTATGCTCTTCACACTATCCATAATAATGTTACAATACACAATGAGGGTGTCTATATCATGTTTCCCTCTCGTGCTCTAAAACTGTCTAATCTAACATTCAACTTTATCTACTTCCATTAACTACCATAAATGCCTTCTATCTACTAAGGACGAGAGCGAATCGCTCAAGGTCTGTTTACATTATACAAGGGCACTCCTTCTTAATGGATTCATTAATATTTTAAGATATTTTTAAAATTTGTGTTGGGCACTTGTCCAACTGTCTTTGGACTCCGCGTTGGCTCGCTTGAGATGCTCCTGCATCATGCAGGAAGAGAAAATTCATAAAACCATGGGTTGAACACATTTCCAAAGCTCATTATAATTTTTAAATGAAATTTAACAACTATAGTGTTTAAGCATTACTCCATTATATATATGACATCTCGTTGGATGCTAGAAACAACTCCATTTGGAAATTTCATATTCAAGATGTCTTAATGAGACATAAGTTTTGTAATATTTTAGAGGGAAAGGAAGTTGATCCCATTGATTTTGGTAAATTGATAAAGTTTGAGGTTTGCAATGAACATCTATAGTATATCATAAACTATATCAACACTGATCATATCATTCATTATATTCTAGACATCATTTTGTTGATACTATTGAAAATCCTAAGTTTCTTGGTTTTAAATTAGAGATTGAAGAATCTACTACAATGCAGAGGACATCCAGGATATTGGTGAAGACAGTTAAAGAATTAGGGGAAGAAACTAAAACTTATGATGGAGTGAAATCCAAAAGAAAAAGTAATTAGAGAGTGCATAGAAGAGTAAAATAGAGCTTGGAAAAAGTGAGCTTTTGAAACACCTTCAATCAATTGTGCACCGATGATTGAAGTTATTAGTACACATGAACCATATACCTTTGAAGAGACAACATAGAACACTAGGAGAGATGATATGTAGTCCAAAATTGATTCTAATAGGAGGAACAAACCTTGGAGCCTAGATTAATTTCCAACAAATAAGAAAACAATTTGTTATAAATAATGAAAAAGCAACGTGGGTGAGTGGAACAAGGGGCCCTGCCCCTTTCCCCTCAAAATTTTCCTTTCCAAGGCATGACATATTGAGAGCTAGGCTAATGTATTGAAATCCTTTGAGGGGAACAGAAATATGAGGTGTAACGTATTGAAATCCAAGCATAATATATTGAAATTATTTGAGGGGAAGAAATATGAGGTGTAACATATTGTTGTTGATGGGAAGAAATATGAGGTGTAATTTATTGAAAGCTATGCATAAAAGTCCCTTCATGACTAATATTACAACACACTAGCTATTAATTCACCTTTGAGGGGAATAATTATGAGGCATAACATAGGTATATTGAAATCTAGGAGTAACTAACATATTATACAAGCTAGACATAATGTATTGAAATCTAGGAAGACCTATTTGAAGAGTAAGTTGTGACATATTGAAAGTTAGGTGTAATATAGGTGTATTGAAATCTAGGAGTAACTAATGTATTAGATAGGGTAGGTGTAGCATATTGAAATATAGGTGTAACATAGGTACATTGAAAGTTATAAGTAACTAGCATAGTAGATAGTCCATGTGTAGCATATTGAAAACTATGTAAGGTAGTATGTATACAAATTTTGTTGGATTACTCACTTATCAACCTACAGACTGGGTTCAATAAGAGTTAGAAGGGTTGGTCCCATTATATAAAGGACCTTTCTTGTTTCATTGCCTCTTAAAAGAGATATTAAGGTTGATCCTATCTTGGTTATTGAAAGAAACACTCTAGATCAATATGAGATTATTCCTTATTACATATATAAAGTTGTTTATTACTATTCTCTTTTCAACCAATCAGGTTAAAAAATAGTGATAAAGGTTGGTCCCATTTTATCTATATATTGGGGTGAAGGAATTGTATAGCATCAATGAGAAACAATCATTTTATACATCGCCTATTTCAAAAATAAAATGAGAAACCAAGGTAATTAAAGAATAGATAAAGAAGGAAAACCCCACCCTAAAATAAAGGATAGGATCCATTTTGCAACCCCTAATATTCAAGAATACAAATTTAATCATTCCATATATAATTTAAAGAGGGAAATAATGATTAAGGAATGGAGGGGATTACCCTATAGGTATCTCTTGTTTTTCTACTATAGCCAATCCCTCTCTTGATACTTGTCACTAGTGGACTTTTCTTATTTATATAACATCTCAATTAGTTCCTAACTACACATCCTTCACTAGCTATAAGGAATGGAATTCCTTTGTGACGCTCACTATATGTCCTTCACTAGAAGGAAGAGTGTCTCTCTTTAAGGAAGAAAAGAAATATGGATGAAAGGAGGGATAGAGATGGGTTTCATCAAACTAGGCCTATCTAGTTCCTCTTTTCACGAGAATTCATTTCATCCCAACTGGTTTTTTAGTAGATCCACTATGGGAGGGAGTAGGTTCATTGAATCGATTGATCCATGTTAGACAACAAGTTGTGAAACACAATCCCATCTGTATGGTGGGGAGACAAGTAGCATAGGTTGCAATCGAATGGGAGTTAGATAGGTTGGGTTGGTTCTCCATAGTTACAAGTGAGGATAAAAAATAATGATTTCTTCAGGTAGAAAAAAACTTGACTTATTTAGTTAGCATGCTCCTCCCTCTCTTCACACTCTAGTATTTTGTTTATTTCACTTTAGAAGTATTTGATTATCTCTTGTGACGCAAACCCCCTGCCTCTCCCAAGGTCTGCTCGACCTCCCGGTCTACAATTGATCAATTTCAGAGTCGGATCGACTCTTAGGCTCTTGTTGAACCCCAATTTTGGTTTACACAAGACCTCCTTAGTTATCTGTGCAGGTTCTTTGAAACCCGCGGGTGTTTTCTTGGTGCTTTTTTCCCTTGACGAAAATCTAAATGACAGGCGCTAGCTTCCTCCGCTAGGCCTCATTCCTCATACTCCCTTGGTCTGTGACCTGGGACTTAACCCAAAATGTGCTAATCTTCGGGCTTCGAAACTCTTGGAAACCACTCTTCCTTTCAACTCCTGAAGTGATGTATCTCGAACTCATGGTATTACTCCTCGTGTGGCCCCCAAATGATGGTTGGGATGGGTCTCAGTCTTTGGATTCGGATGACCTTCAATTTATTCTCCCTTCTCCCCTTACTCCTAGAGTGCTCTCCCTCCAAATATAATGATATGTCTACACGTGTCCCTTCCATGATCAACGGTTGTGGCGAACTCCAACCTTCGGTCTTCGTGGTTCTTCCACCTTTGAAAAAGCCCCTTCCCCGAAGCCCCTTTCCTTTGAACTTCACGAATATGTTGACACCTGTCGGCTGTGGGAAAATGGTCATGATCTCTTCGCTCCTTTGAAACTTCATCTATCCTGTCTCCCTTTCACTCCTTTAAACCTATGAATGAACTAAGTGTCGAAGGACTCTGATGAATATCCTTCACATAATTGTCTTAGATATGATAGTCACCAGCTCCCTGGAAATATCCCAGAGGATCTTCACCCTCGATTTCTTGAAACTCTCCCCTTCAAGGAATTATGGTCGTTGGCCCTCCCGTGCTTAACTTTCCGAGGTAAATGAAACCTCTGTCTACCCTATGTGCACTCCTTCTTCATTTCCAAGTGTTAGGACTTCAAAACTTCCACTTGCCTTACAACGACCAACCACTTCTGCACGCTCCTTCCTTCTTCCTTCCACTACCTTATTTAATAGAAATTCTATATGGACATAAAGATACCAATGACATTGAAGACCCATTTTTTAAAAGTGGTATTAATGAACAAAACATGTACATACAAAAGTTTTTTTCCACTCAAACTTCACCGAAAAAAACCACAATCATCTAAATAGATATGATCTTTATTTCCAACAGAAAATTTCTCATTATATTTTATATAACTTTGTAAAGTTACCAAAAAATACATACTTGTCGTCATGATGATATAAAAATCTGTCCAAATACTCCCAAAACAGGTTGTACTAAAGTCGACCATTACAAAAAAGATACTACGGTGACACTACCATCCACTTTGATCGACCGTATAATATTTATACAAAAAAAAAGCCTTGTCTCTAATGAAAATGTAGAAACAACTCACAAAGGAGGTTAATACTTCTCTGATGTTCTAAAATAGCTTAAGAAATAGAGTTGGTCCCTCATGATCATTTTTTCATTGATTATATGTTATTTTCCCTTCCTTCTTTTGTAGTGATTTCTTTGAAAGACAGTCGGCCTCCATATTTGATTCTTGGTAAATATGTGTGTAGCTGATCGAAGAAAAAACATTGTTGAGTTATATCATATTGTCTTTACAACATTCCATAGAATTTACCTACAAATTCCCTTTGTCATTTAGCCAGTCAGTTATGATTCTAGAGTCTCCAAATACCTGCAAATCAACAATATTAAGCCTTGTTTCCAATGTGAGAGTGGCCCAGACTCCAAGCAGTTATGCTCTAGTATAGTTTCCTGCACCACAATTGAATGTCCATTTATACATTTTATTCTCATTGATCCTAATCAAACCCCTTGCTCCACTCTGTTCACCATTTTTTTAGGCTACTCCATCAAACCAACCTTCTATCACCAAATTTTTTGGGGAAGTCTTTTGGGGTATATGGGATGGCACTTTTTTTGTAATCATTAAACTATCCAGGCCTCCAAGAGTCTTGCACAATACAATGTTGATAGAGGGGCTCCCATTTTCAAATATTTTCCTATTGCGTTCCAACCAAATGTGCCAGCTAACAAGGAAAGGCATAGTAGGATACTTAGGCTCCTTCTTTGTCTAACAATCAAAACAATCATTTAAAGAGTTCCCCTCCCAAAGGGTCCTTAACTTATGCACTGTTAAAATTTTGTGCCATACGTGTTGGGTAAAATAGCAATTTACCAATAGATGGTTAACTGTTTCAGATTCCTTTAGACATAAATGACAAAAAACAGGTCCTTCCCAACCTCTACTTTGTAGATTATCCTAGGTAAGTATTTTGTTTCCCGTTTCTATCCAAATAAAAAGTTTAATTTTTAGGGCTAGATTCTAGTTCCACATGTTTCTCCTCCATCCTGAAATTATCTTCTACCGTATTTTTGTAGATATAGCCCTGTATATATTTTTGACTGAAATTATCCCTGACTTATCACCCCCAGTCTAGTGTAGTTCATTAGTACGGTCCTGTAGTTGGATCCCCGAACCAACTAAATCTCTACAAAAGTGATCCCATTCGACTACCAAATGCCTAGTGAGGCCAAGATCTACACTCTCTTTCCACTGTGAAAATATTGTCCCTGGTCGAATGACTCCTCTAGCCGAAAAGAGGTAGCTTATATTCCTTTGTTTTAAACAAAATAATAGTTCTTGTGATAGGAGAGAGGAATTCCCCATTCCCAGGATCAAATCCTCTCCTAATAGGACCGAATGACCAGTCCCAGGCTTCCATCTCAGCCAATGTGTAATGATATGCAAAGATTTTAGCAGTTTTTTCCAAATCTGTGAGGCATTTGTCGTTCTATGTGAAGTCGACCTGAGCCAGGTAGCTACCAAGTAGTGAGGGAGGTATTTGTCCTTTATGACTCTATAAAAAATCTCGTCCTTCATCAACACACACCATAGAGAGTTTGTCGCCAATGCTTTATTAAATAAGAAAATTTTCCGCAAACCCCAACCTCCTAAGATCTTTGGTCTAGCAAAACAATCCCAACTACAAAGGTGTATATGTTGGTTTTCACTACAAATCGACCAAAGGAAAGAAAATATTAGTTGTCTAATCTTGTTGAGAACTGAAACATGAATAGAATCCAGAGCCATCCAAAACACAGATTGAATTTCTAATACGGATTTTATAAGCACAAATCACCCACCTAGTGAAAGCCATCTATTACACCAGTGGCCAATCCTTTTTTCATATTTTTCAATTAACCACCTCCAATCTTCAACCTTATAACTACTAGTATTTATAAAATAGCCAATATATCTAAAACCTTTGGAGAGTTCAACCAATTTAAAAGAAAAAGAAACTATACAAATTTCTAAGTCTTCCCCTTGAAGACCCAGATAATGAAAGGTGGACTTTGTCATGTTTACCAACATACCCGATGCTCTGCAAAAGTTCTTTAGAATAATTTCAATCTCCCTCCA
>SNQJ01S0056918.1:0-11555 GCA_010110895.2 Picea sitchensis
ATTCACCCCCCCTCTCAGTAATCCAACACATATGTGCATTTCTCGTTGATAAAATCTTCTTGGATTTCATTATCATATTGGTAAATATAGAACCCAAATTTCATTAAATTTATATTAATTCTAGTCCAAGTCCCTTTGAAGACATGCAATTTTTTTTTTTTTTAGAGTCCAAAATCAACATTTATAAAGTGGAAAATTTGGTTTCAAAAGTGTCAACATCGGTTTGAAAAATTGCAAAAATGGATTTGATTTTGCATTTTTAGAATATAATTTTGCACTTTTTGAGTCTTATATCGCATTATTGGATCCAGATTTCGCACTTTTAGAAGTCAATATTGACACTTTCACAATCTAATTTTGCACTTTTGAAAACCAATATTTGTACTTTCAGAATTTGATTTTTCAATTTCGAAATCCGATATTGACATTTTTACAATATGATTTTGCAATATTGGGATCCTATATTGGCACATCAAAAATCAGATTTTTCACTTTATAAACCCCAATTTTGTACTTAATTTTCAATCAGATTTATTCTATATCATTCAAAGCCTTTAAAATGGGTTCCACATTATCTATAAGTCCTCGTCATTGATGTCTTTGTTTTTTTTAAACTGAAAATGAAATTTGTATCAATATATAAGAGTTCTGACAGAGAAAACAATAGATTCAAATAGAGATACAAAAATTGGCTCTTGGACTAAGTATTTATATACAATAGCAAAAACAAAAACTAGAGCCTTCTCCAAGAACACATTCTGTACAATTTGATAGGTTATTTCCTTGACAAAATGGCCCAACAACATAATTACTTTGAAAAACATTTACTGCCTAAAAGACTCATTATCTTGTACTTCTTTTCCTCCAACTGGTGGGAGGGAACTTTCTTCAATGTCCATAGGGACCAGATCATGACCCTCATTCTCTTCTTCAATATTCCCTCCATGATGAGATATCATTGTACCCTGATTAATTGAAGCCAATGAGGGAGAATTCGAGTGTTGTGGTATAACTAGAGACATGAGATTATGGCATTTCACCTCCAAAGCATCGATTTTTTGCATCTAAATTGAGAGAAGATTAATGCAATTTATTGTATTGACAACATTGGCTTTCTCTAAATCCACAATCTTTACAAAAATGTGTTAGAGAGCATTTTTTTTCACATGTTTTATCTCTTCTTGTTGATGAAGTATTTTCTTTACTTCATCCCAATTGGAATCCATACTTGCCCAATATGTAAGATTACCAAATAGATTTGTTTTGAATGCTTTAAGTTTTTGGTTTCCTGGTTGATGTGTTTTGTTAAACAGTTTGCGCCAATAGCCTTCTTAGGCTCATGCTAGGGTTTGGTTTTGATTTTTATAGCACAAAATGGTTTTCATGATGGAAATGATCTTTAATAACAATGAAGAAAATAGAAATAACAACAAGGAATAGCCAGGAAACTCAGATATGGATTTATTTATTATATAGCTAACCTCAATACAATAGAAGATTAGATCTGGAAAATATTTAGAAGGATAGTAGATGTGGATAATGACACCTCCAAAATACAATAGATAAAAAATATATTGACTCCCAAGAACCTTCACAAGTTTCATGCAAGAGATATACAAGATCGATTTCTTTCCCTTCCTCTAAAATTGTTGTCTTCTCTGGCTATTTTTCTCCGTCACTGACTATAATAACACATAGAGATTCAATATCCTCAGATATGAACTCAAACCACCATGAAAATAATGATATCATATAAATAAGATGATGAATGACTCATAAGATGATTCTCCCTTGCCGAAGATGCAAGATCTGACCTCAGGAAATAGATCTCTTACCCTAAGTGCACCCTCCTTCAGTCTTCACGTCCAACTCTAATAATAATAGTATTTGAAGGAAAAAAACTGTGAAGAATACCAAATAAAGTCACCCTAGGAATGGAAAGTTCATGAAATATTGGATATCTTCCAGATCCCACCTATGGAACCCAAATCAAACTTCCTTAGGTTGGATGGTGCACCCTTCCTGCAGAAAACCATCCAAAAGTGTGACCCTACTCAAAAATAATAGTTGAAGTAGATATTGTAAATTATAAGCTTGTACAATATCTACTGCAAATAGTTATTCAGTAAAGGAACAAAAAATATATAATGGCAAATACAAACATTACACAGAGATTTTTCCCCTGGAAACCCAAACCGAGAAAACCAACATATTCTATATTATTCATCATGTTACAATGTTTACAATGCAAAATACATATAGGAGCCAGCGGCATCCAAAACCCTAACTCAATGAATTGGATTAGTCCAAAACCCTAATTCCTTAACTGGAAATAGAAAACCATCGACAAAGAAACCATGTTCCAAAAAAACACCTAAATATAATGCGGTCTCGATGCAGATTTTTTTTTTTCGGGGGCGCTGCCCCCAAACCCCCGCGCAAGGGGCTCATGCAAATAATATAACACATACTCAACAGATATGAACTGAATAGAATGAAGAGGGTGGAATATTTCACCAACTTGGTCAAGTTTGGACCAGGAAAGGAGGGATATTTCACTCCTGTGCCGATCTATGGGGTTTGTCTAGTAAAAACCCTCAAAATGATCAATCTGCCAGATCTTAAATATGTAAGTGAAAATGATCAAGAATGAGGAAGTGAGGTGCCCTCATTCTCTTTTATAGTCCAAATTCTAATTCCTCACTTATATTATTGATTGGATTCTAAATTATTTTCTTTAATTATCTCACATTATCCATTTAACTTATATCTCCTTTTTTACCAATGTCACTTTTTCTTGATTTTTCTTAAGCTCCTTAGTGAAATATTTTTCCCACCTTAGTTTCCATTTAGACGAGACTATGCCTAGGGGGAACAACTAGGCTACTAAATCTTCAAGTGCCTTGGTCACATGGAAGGGAATATAACAGTCTCCCCTGCTTGAAATTGCTTTCCCACAAGAAATTATGATTCTAAATGCTGCAAGACTTGTTCACCCTCCCAAGAAGTGTCCTCAATTGGTAATTTTTTCCACTTGATAAGGTATTATTTGATGCTCATGTTTCTAAACCTATTCTCCCTAACTTCCAATATGTATTAAGGAATCAAAATCAATTGGCCCTCCTTGTCAAGTGGTGGTATCTCCTCAGTGACAGTCATTTGTTTGCCTAAATCCTTCTTCTATAATGACACATGAAATACATTATGGATTTTACTCCATGTGGCAATTCAACCTCATACATTACCTCCCCAATTATTATAATCACCTTGTATGGGCCATAGAAATGAGGCTTGAGTTTCTCCATGCCATTTTTATTGATAGATGACTGACGATATGGATGTAGCCTCAAATAGACCAAGTCCCCTACCTCAAACTTGTGCTCCACTCTATTTTTATCTGCGTAGATATTTTTCTAGTTTTGAGCCCCTTGCAAATGATCTTTAAGTTCTTTGACTATATCTTGACTTTCATATATCCATTCCCTAGCCATAGGAGCCTTTTTGTCCCCAAGAGAAATCTCCATGAAGGTGAGTGAATCATAACCATATAGTGCCCTGAAGGGTGTCATGCCAATGGACTTGTGAAGGGTAATGTTATAACAATATTCCCCAAATTGAAGCCACTTGATCCATTCTTTCTACTGTCTTGCCACATAATTATTTACATATCCCTCCAACCATTTATTGACTATTTCAATTTTTCCATCAGTTTGTGGGTGATAAATTGTACGGTGTCAACTCAGTGCCAACAATCCTAAATAAATCCTGTCAGAAAGAGCTCATTAACCTATTATCCCTATCACTCATGATATTCTTGGGTAAGCCATATCTGAAGACTTCTCAAAAGAAAAATCCTGTTGCCTGAGATGCACTATACTCCATGTATATGGAAAATAAATGTGCAAACTTCATCAAGTGATACACAACTACAAACATTCCATCCTTTCCCTGCACCTTAGGAAAACTAGTGATGAAATCCATGGATATTATTTCCCATTTATGGGCTGGAATGGAAAGTGTCTGCAACAATATTGTTGGATGAGTATGCTCCACCTTGTTCTAATGACACATTATAGATTCTCTAACATACCGTGTAACATCCTCCTTGAGGCCCTTCCACACAAACCTCTCTCTAATATGTCTGCAAGTCTTAAGGAACTTTTGGTGCTTCGCTAGTGGTGAATCATGGAACACCCTTAGAACCCTTTCCTTGAATTTAGATTCTGGTACCACATAAATCCTTCCCTTATAGTAGATAAGGTCATCCAAAATCTGAAACCGGTCATCCTAAATTTTTCCATCCATCAACTGACATGCAAACTTGTTTTTAGAGTACTCCACCAACAGATGTGATTTCCCCTCAAATGATATTTTTTTCATGGCGTAAGATGAAGGTCTCCTAGAAAAGGTATCTGCCACAACATTATTTTTCCCTTTTACTAACTCTATGTCAATATCATAGGCTTGGATTTTTCTCACCCATTTCTGTTGTCTTTCATTGAGGTATTTTTTCTCCAAAATTACTTGAGGTTGTTGTGGTCGGTTTTGACTATAAATTTGGCTCCAATCGAGTATTTCCTGAACTTAGCTAGCACATGCATGATAGCTAGCATATCCTTATCATATATGGTATACAATAACTTGGGTCCCCAAATTTTTCCTCTTTCAAAAGTATTAGGATTCTTGTTCTGCATGAGGACAACCCCAATTCCTTCTCCTGATGTGTCACACTCTAGTATAAATGGCTGGGAGAAACATGGTAATGCTAAGACTGGACACGATCTCATGAGCTTCTTCATTTTATCAAAATTTTGTTGTGCTACTTTAGTCCACTTAAACGCACCCTTCTTGGTTAGATTAGTCTACTTAAACACACCCCAAGGAATCCCCGTAGCTCTGTGATTGTCTTGGGTGTTTGCCAATCCAAAATGGTTTGTATTTTCTCTTGATGAAACTGTACCCCCTTTGCCCCAATAATATGTCCCAAGTATAAGACTTATATCATCCCAAATTCAAATTTATATTATTTGGCGTACAAATATTATTCCTCCATGATGCTTGAAATTTTATACAGATGCTTGAGATGATCCTCCCAATTTTTTCTATAGATAAACAAATCATCAAAGAAAACCAACAGATACTTTCTCAATTGTTTGTTGAAAATATGATTCATGCAATATTGGAAGGTAGCTGGCGCATAGTGCCCATAATGGAACTTGAAGACTGTCTTGTGGATGTCCTGTTCTCTCACCTAAATCTGATGGCATCCCGAGCGAAGATCAATCTTCAAAAAATAAAATGTTCCATGGAGCTCATCTAACAATTCATCAATCCTGGGAATTGGATACATGTTTTTAATTGTCTTCTTGTTCAATTCCCTATAGTCAATGCACATCCTCATTGTGCCATCTTTGTTCTTAACCAATACAACTGAAGATGCAAATGGGCCTGAGCTAGGCTTAATGTGTCCAATGTCCAAAAACTCTTTGATTTCCTTCTCGATTTCATATTTAAACCTTTTTGGGTGTCGGTAAGGTGTGGTGATAACTAGATTAGCTCCTTCCTCTAGCTCAATGGTGTGCTCAAAACCCTTATTCAGTGATTTCCCTTTAGTAATTTTCCTGAAAACCTTCTCATGCTTTCCAAGTATCCTTTGTATGTCCTATGAATAATGATGGCGCCCCTCCTGAGTGGTTTGGACTGAGACTAAACATTCTGCTGCATATGCCACATCCTCATGCCTAAATATAGCTTCCATGCATTTTGATGAGACCACCCTAGTAGCATTCTATGTCATCCCTTTAAACATTACCCTCTTTCCTTCTTCAGAATTGAAGGACATTTCCATAGTTTTGTATTTGTGGTGATAGGATCCAAGGTGCTAATCCATTGAACTCTTAGTATGACATTGGTATTTGGTAGGTCCATCATGTAAAAATCCTTTACCAAATTATATTGGCACAAGGTAAGACTCATCTGTGGAATAAATCTATCACATTTCATGGTGCATCCTCCTGCTACCTCTACCAATAATCCCTCAAACTCAACAGTAGGGAGGTGTCTTCTATTCACAAAGGAAACACCAATAAAGCTGCGGGAGGCCCCAACATCAATACGTACGGTGACCCTTTGTCCCTAGAGAAATCCTCGCATCTCGAAAGTGTTGAATTTTGGCACCCCAATGATGGAGGTAATGAAAGCCTTCTTAATTCCTACATGGTTGTGTGTTGTCTCTTCCTCTTCTTTCCCATGCGTTGGCTCCTCTTCTATTTGGGTCACTTCTATGTTTTGAATATGCCCAACATCTTCTTCATCCTTGCTATCAGAAAGAACCTCAATGTAGTGGATCTTTCCTATCGCTATGCATCTATGCCCCAACTCCCATGGTTCTTTACAAGTATAGCTGAATTGTTTCCTTTTCAGTTCCCTTTTGGTAGCTTCATCCAATTTTCCCTTACCTTTGTCTAAACTCCTTACATCTTTTCCCTTTTGGGCAACTAGTGGCCTTGGAATGAGTTTGTTTTTGGAATCTACCCCCTCTAAGTCCCCGTTATCTCCATTTTGCGGATAAATAAGGAGATTGTGTCTCGAGGCCCTCAAGTTGAATATATGGAGTGTCGAGAGACTACATGACCAACAATACCCTCTTTCATAGTTGGAAACCCCTCTCACCACCATAGATGGTTGAAAATTTCCACATGGCATCCACTACATCAGTTGGCTTCTGGAAGGAAGTGGGCCTTGCTCCATGAGGTACAAGTTAGTATTATGGTGAGCATAATTTCAATATCTAAGAAAATTGAGTATGTTGTATCATATATTTCTTTAGATTTCATGAAATATGCTTGGACATTATACCTTTTTCCTTACTTCAACTTGGTGGTTGACATTATGACCTAGTAAGTGGTCTTCCTTGGGGATGGGTTTGCTACTAGGAACTCCCTTAAAGAGCCATCATATCATTCCCAACCATACTTACCACTTTCCATATCTTTTCCCCTCCATTTCCTCATCTCTTGGGATTTTAGGGTGTATTGACCCAAGAAGGGGTTGTCCCTCATTCTATTGGAAGAAGGGGTTGAAGGCCTAGAGGGATTGATGTTGGGTATAAGATAAAAGAATTATATGAACCTTCCATATGCTTTGCCCAGGGTTCACCCAAGAAAGAAGTGAAAAACTTATCTTTGAGTAAAGGGGACCCACAATATAATAAAGAATTATTAAAAGGTTAGTTGAAGGATAAGAGGTCTCATCACGAGCTGACCTATCACATCCATAAATATCTAGTGGTATGACATTGCCATCATATGGTCACCAAACTAGGGTAATGGATCTCAGTTGCATGGCTGAGAGAAAGGGGGTCTCATAACGAGCCAACCTTCTCATTTCCACTAGGTATTTGTGAGTGACATTTCCATTATTTGGTCACCACGCCAGGGAAGTGACCTTAAACCTATCCTTAAAATTATGAAAGAATAAAAGAATGGAAAATAATGGGATTGGAAAAAGTTCTTTGCGGATGAAGGTACCACACACCCTCTACAAAGACACCCATGAATGAGACACTACAAACCCTTGTATGTCATGAGCCCTATGGCCATTGAGTCTTGACCCCAACCACTTCACCCACTTTACATGGCTTAGAGAGGGATGTATTGGAAATTTTCCTTGACCTAGGGAAATATCTACCAAGTAGGACACCTCGTCAACCCTCCCATATTCAAGCTTGACAAGTAACATAGTGTCTTTGAGCAATTAATTATTTGATATAGTATATTTGATGCACATGATTGGGTGGCTCGTTTATTGATTGGATTCACTTATCATGATGTTACGACTTGAGATCATTTGAGGGAATGCTCATTTGTCTTTGCAGGACCTAGTTGATGGATAGTTTTGGGAGAACAAGCCTAGCTTGGGATTCCATGGGGCTTGAAGCCCATAGGTGGATTCCAAGGGCCCGCATGCCGGATGAGAAAAATTAAACTTGGAAGGCCCTAAATATGACTTGGACGATGTAGCCTAGCCCCCACATGCCAAACATTTTTCCTAGGAGAGGAAAAATGCCACATCTAGAGGCACGGTGCCACCTAGGGGGGTTAGGGCTTGGTGGTGAGGTGACATGCATTGGCTCAAGGACGTTTTGAAGGGATAACAAAGGAAGTGGTATTGATGCTTGACATGTGGCTTTGGGAATCCTCTCCACTCTCCTCCATCACCAACGACCTCTAAATTAGGGTTTTCTTATGTGAAAAAGTGAATTTTAAATGAATTAATTTGTAAAGGGGGAAATATTAGGGTTTTTGACCCCTAGTCTTGTGGTTTACCCCTAAATATGTTGACAAGTCACCTTGGTGAGATTTTGTATAAATAAGAGATCATAAGATCTCATTTTAACATAACTCTCCCTCTTGTGAGAAGTATTGTTCTGAAATTTTCACTACCTTTGGCAATTTTGTCTCTCTTGGCTCTTGTTTATGGTTATATATTGATGTTATGGTTGATGGAAGTGATGTGCTAGCATTGCAAGGACTATTTCTTGCTATTGTGGTGGATTATCTTGGAATTTTTCCTTGAATTGGTATGGTCTTTACATTCATGCTATAATTTATTTCAAGTCAAGGTTATTGTCCTAGGAGCTAGGTGGGAAGTATAAGGGCATACACCCCCACCATAGTCTTCATCATTTTATGCGTTATGTTATTGGTTGAACAAAGGTTTTCTAAGAGAAGTATACATGCATACACCCTCTTAGTGTAAACCCTAGATAGAGAAAATTTCCTTGGGGTGTAAGAGGGATTACACCCCCAAGGAGGTAGCTTCTCTAGATATTTCTTTGCATGACCCCATTAACCGAATTATTAATGCACTAGTCATTTATTATTGCATTGGGAAACATGATTTTTGGCCATTTTTACTTCTTGCAAAGTGGATTGTATTCCTTGTGCCTTGGGCACCTCACATCCACTAGGGAATCCCCATCAAGGGGATACTTCTTGATTCTATTATAAAATTACATCTTCAACCATTAGGGCTGAAGAAACCCTAACTCATTTGCTTGAATAACTCTCTTATCAACAATTGGATTTTGCTCAAAGTTTGCACACTTATTCTTCTTGGTCTAGTGCACTTTTTGGAAAAGTTTGAGGGGTTTTCAGTGCATGATTTTCTTACTGTAATACATCGAATGTTACATCCACAAGTCTGATATAATTTGCTGCAAACAAGTGTTTACAACAACCTTATCGTTTTATGCTAGAATATTGGTTTTTCATCTTGAGTTTAGCTAGTCATTGAATAGTCTTTCTCTTGCATCTTCTACTTGATCTCTAGAATTTATTGAGAATATAATAGTACCATATTATTTTTGATATATACTATTATATATTGATTCAAATTAGGGACATCAAGCTTAACTTGTTAATCCAACTAACATATATCATTGCAAAGTGGTTTTTCTTGTGTCTCAGGTAGGTATTTCACCATCTACATGTTACTCAACATACTTAGCATCCCTTGGACCTTCCCAAGACTACATTCCACACATTTATCTTCACTTAAAATTGACCTCTAGTGATCAGGGGATCAAATTTTGCTCAAAAATTCAAAGTGTTTGGAATCGCTTCAAATAAAACGAGAGCGTAGGCCTCGTTGTTGCGAACCCAATGCAACTTGTTTCGTCTCAAACAGACTTCGGGAGTGAGAGATATCGCAATATGTTCGGAATGTCAAACAAGCAAAAAAAAGAAGGACGCTGACTGTACAGTCCGTACAGGATGATGTGGCAGGGTCGTACGATCGTACGCTGACATGGCATGTGATGATGTGGCAATGTTTGGTTGGTAGCTGAGGGCGAATGGTATTCTGACATGTGGCATTGTTTGGACAAGTGATTGGGTGCCACGTGGCCCAATCATGGGCTGCCACGTGGCACCCCGGTATCGGCTGTTGGTTTGTTAATAAAATTTTATGGAGTTCGTGGGATTCGAACCCCGGAACTCCCCACCATGTAAAGCCTTCATAAAGTCTGCCCGACCATCATACCGCCGCTTGTTCCTTATTGTATATATGGATTGATATATATATGTTTGGATTTTTAATAATTGGCACTGGGTCCGGGTCAGGGCTTAGCCCCGACCCGTGGTCATATTGTTTTTTATATATATGTGACCATACCTGTTGTTAAATGGCGCGCGCAGGGGTGTTTTAAATATAGCCCGTGGTTTTATTATATTTCACATGACCATCGTTGCAAAGGGAGCGGGGTGTTTAAAATGGTTTCAACGAATAGCCATGCGCCCGACATTTGGCACGACCTTACTCGCTCTCTCAAACAATTAGCCCTTTTCTTATTGCGCCGGTCGTATGGACCCTCATGTGCCCGAGTGCTAGGCGGTTAGGGGCTGGCACGCCCATAACCGTCCTACAATTCACACCGTTGGTGTGGTTGCGCCCGGTGTTGGGTTTTCACGCTTTAAATTGCGTGTGTGCTAGGTTCATGAAACAAGGGTGCGTTTTGTAGATGCAGAGACAACAAGCTTGAAGGGGGACTTCCAGGAGGCCTAACTTCTTCGTTTTTTGGACAAACGAGGTGCCGAAAAAGCCCAGCTAGGGGTTTTTGGATGCTCTGAAGCCATTGGAGCAGTCTGTTGGTCAATTTGAGCATTGTAAAGCACATTTTTGAGCACTTTGATAAATTAATAATAATGATACATTGGAAGCTGGACCATGAGATGTAGCCCAAGAGAGGGGTGAACTCCTTTATCACTTGCTGTGTTTATGTGCTTATGTTCATTGATTATGCTACTGTGTATTGTGTCTTAAATGAGTAAATCCTTTTAAATGATGTGATGCAAAGTTGATCCATTTGCTTTTAACACATAAACTTTACTTGCAAATATTTTCAAGATTACAAGTCTTCTTCATTTTTAGATCAAGTTGGTATCAGAGCACTGGTTTTTGAAGACTTTATTGTTTGCAAGTGTTTTGTTTCTGATGCTCACAAGGTTGAAACTCACAAGAGGAGAAGGTCAAATTGTGGAGCCAAGTTCCCATCCTTCAAGGAGGAAACATATACAATCACCGCAAGTTTCAAGGAGGCATTCACCAAGTATGGCTCATGAAGAAAGTCATGAACGTGTTCCTGCAGAAGATGAAGATCTTAGAAAGGCTGTCATGGAGATGAGAGAGATAATGAAGATCTTGATGGAAAGGAATGTATTGTTGCAAGGTGAAGGCTCCAACCCTTCAAAGCATAAGGGAGACAGTGGTGACAAAAATCCAAATGGAAATGGAGGGAATGGTGCTTCTCCACCACCCTCTCCTCCATCTTCTTCTTCTTCTTCTTCTACCAGTTCAAGACCTCTTCCGAGTTCTCCAAAAGGACATGGTAAAACTCCTTCACAAATTCCGTCATTAAAGCTTGATATTAAATTTGAATTGCCAATATACAATGGAGAAGTTAATGCTGAGAAGTTAGATAATTGGATACGTCAGATTGAGGTATATTGTAGAATACAAAAAATTCAAGATGATGAAACCAAAATTCAGCTTGC
>SNQJ01S0056918.1:11565-21571 GCA_010110895.2 Picea sitchensis
CAAATCCAAGCAAAGCCAAGTGGATTGAGGTTGGAAGGGTGAGGGAACTATACCCTCATCTTCACATAGATTGAAAATAGTCTTTTGGAGGTCCAAAAGCTTCTCAATGGGGAGGTGTGGATCAAATTTTGCTCAAAAATTCAAAGTACACGGAATCGCTTCAAATCGAACGAGAGCGTAGGCCTTATCATTGTGAACCCAACACAACTCATTTTGTCTCAAATGGACGTCGGGAGCGAGAGATATCGCAATTTGTTCGAAATGTCAAACAGGTAAAAAAAAAAAGGATGCTGACTGTACAGTCCGTACAAGATGATGTGGCAGGGCCATACGACCGTACGCTGATGTGGCATGTGATGATGTGGTAGTGTTTGGTTGGTAGTTGAGGGCGAATGGTATTCTGACATGTGGCATCGTTTGGACAAGTGATTGGGTGCCACGTGGCCCAGTCATGGGCTGCCACGTGGCACCCCGATATTGGCTGTTGGTTTGTTAATAAAATTTTATGGAGTCCGTGGGATTCAAACCCCGGACCTCCCCACCATGTAAAGCCTTCACAAAGTCCACCCGACCATCGTACTGCCGCTTGTTCCTTATTGTATATATGGATTGATATATATATATGTTTAGATTGTTAATAATTGGCGCGGGGTTCGGGTCTGGGCTTAGCCCCGACCCGTGGTCATATTGTTTGTTATATATATGTGACCATACCTGTTGTTAAATGGCGCGCATGGGGGTGTTTTAAATATAGCCCGTGGTTTTATTATATTTCATATGACCACCGTTGCAAAGGGTGCGGGGTGTTTAAAACGGTTTCAATGGATAGCCATGCACCCGACATTTGGCACGACCTTACTCGCTCTCTCAAACAATTAGCCCTTTTCTTATTGCGCCAGTCGTATGGACCCTCATGTGCCCGAGTGCTCGGCGGTTAGGGGTTGGCGCGCCCATAACCATCCTATAGTTCGCACCGTTGGCGCGGTTGCACCGGGTGCTGGGTTTTCACGTTTTAAATTGCGTGTGTGCTAGGTTCATGAAACAAGGGTGCGTTTTGTAGATGCAGAGACAACAAGATTGAAGGGGGGACTTCCAGGAGGCCTAACTTCTTCATTTTTTGGCCAAACGAGGTGCCGAAAAAGCCCAACTAGGGGTTTTTGGACGCTCTGAAGCCATTGGAGCAGTCTGTTGGTCAATTTGAGCATTGTAAAGCATGTTTTTGAGCACTTTGAGCAATTAATAATAATGATACATTGGAAGATGGACCAGGAGATGTAGCCCTAGAGAGGGGTGAACTCCTTTATCACTTGCTGTGTTTATGTGCTTATGTTCATTGATTATGCTGCTGTTTATTGTGTCTTAAATGAGTAAATCCTTTTAAATGATGTGATGCAAAGTTGATACATTTTCTTTTAACACATAAACTTTACTTGCAAATATTTTCAATATTACAAGTCTTCTTCATTTTTATATCATCTAGGGGATCCACTTCCATCTTCATCTCATTCCCCCTAGGGTCACCGAGATCGCCTCCCTAGAGTGACCTAGTCATCCTTGAAGTGAGGGACCTACATCAAGGTGACATTGGGTGTATGATTCCCAAGTTGTAGCACTTTATTTGTGGTTGGGTTAGGATTTTCCCAACCTACAACTTGCACTCTAAAATTTTGGCGTCATTTTCGGGGAAGATTTGGAATCTTCTTTGTACCCTAACGACACTTTGGTAAGCTATCCAAAATCCTTTCCCTTATATTTCCTGGTGACTCCAACTAAGGGTCATTACCTTTCCCTTTTCCTTGACGATCTCATCATGAAACTCATCTAATGACTCCACCTTCCAATAATCCTTCTTTCACCAAACCTTTTTCCCCTAGGAGGTTCAAGCCTTCTAAGGTTTACCAAAGAAGGCCTTATGTCAAGTATCCCATTGATAAAACCCTTCCTCTTATTCCAATGGATATCCCTTGGGAAATGGACCTCTATAAACCCATTAACATGGCCAATATCCAAGGTTACTCTAAAAAAATGCCAAAATAAGTTAACAATTTGTTGCCAAAGTTCCCAGGAAACAATGTGATAACTGTTGAAGACCAAATTTATGTCATGGGCCGAGACATGGACAATGCAAGTATTGATCATGAAGATGTGTCCATGAGGTTATTTGCTTCATCATTGACTAAAGAAACCCTTGATTGGTTCAAAGGAATCCCTGATTATCATATCACATCCTATGATGCTTTTTCCAACCTATTCAAGAGAAGATGGTCAAAAAAGGCAGATGGTGAGACACTTGGGACTTAGTTCAATCAAATAAAGAAAAAGGAGAATGAAATAGTAAAGAAATTCATTTCCATATTTGACAGGTTGTACATTCAAATTCCCATAGATTACCGTCCTACAACATCATCAATTCGTCTCCTTTACATGAATGATTTTGAAGGGAAGTTACGAAAAATTCTCAAAGATAAAAAAACCCACATCATTGGCAAAGGCTAAAGAGTTCAGTATCGACATTGAAGAGAATATCCTTGATTAAAAAATAGAACCTTTTCAATACCCTTGTACCAATACAGAAGAAAGGATGAATGTTTCCAATAACAATGTTCCTGATCTGATTTCTTTCCTGGCTCAAAATATAGACCAAATGAATACTCAGCTTGTTTAGGTTCAAAATCAACTTATTAATTGTATGACTACAGTGGAAAGAAATCAATCTTATCCTAGACCTCAGTTTTCTAGACAACAGAGAGATGCCATCGGTTGGAAACCAAGAACTCAACAAGAGGCAAAGGCCCCAGACAGATTGAAACTTATTGGGACATTTGATATAGAAGTTTGGTGTCTCCTGTTGTTCCTGAGTCTGTACTTAAGGCTTAAAAGTACAGTGTCAAGGCATCCGAAAGTGGGTAAAAGATGGAGAAGAGGGTAACGTCAACCTTCGGTAAAGGAAACTAGGGTATATTTCTACGTTGGCATTGTCTAGCTTCCAACTGTTCCTGAATAGTTATATCTTGTTCAATGGCTGCCCATGAACGTTCCAATTCGACCCGGTTAGTAGCAGTTTTAAGAATTGTGTTGAAAAGATTTAAAGAAATGTGCATTTGGTCCGATAGTCCAGGTTCGATATTAGGCTGTGTTGGTGCAGGGATAGTCATGGGCGAACAGTAAAAGTAGGAAAGACTTCAAAGAGCGATTAAGTGCTGTCTCGATTTGGTCGAATAAAAGAGAATTTACGGTTTTAGGAATAAAATAGGGATGCAAATCAAAGGCTCTTTCCCGTAACTGTATTATATTTTAATAAAAGGTGCGAGGTGGGAGAAAAACATTTAGCTGTCCATAGTGTAAGGTTTCTACCAGGGTAGTGTCTCACAAATAAACAGAAGAGGAAAAGGTAAGGAAATAACCGATGCAGTAGAGAATATATGTAGAATTCTGAAAATGCAGATTGGTCTTACACCCGCTGATAGCTGGTGCAGAGGAAAGACAATAAACAATTACAGAAAACCAAAATTCATTCGCTATAGTAGTGGTCGTACTAAAGTATAACGAAGCACATCAATTATGAATATGAAATGAAATGAAATATGAAATACAAAGAGACAAACTTGTAACACAGTCTTGACGGAATCGAGAATCTTCAGATTTTCTTGTATTAACTTCTCAAATGTAAAAAACTCTGTTACAATCGACACAAAAAGGTCCAGCCCTGTTTATTTCTTTCTGAGACATATTTATACAATTTTACAAATCAGGTAGAATCTCAATAGTCACAAAATTTTGGTTATGACAGGGAGGAGAGCAATCGCTCCATTTATCCTTCTCTGTCTTAACTTGGTGCCAGGCGTTGGTCATCGCGTAGACTCGGTACATGCAACACATATTTCGACCAGCTGAGATATTAGCCGAGATGGTTCTTCCTGACAGTTGGCTTCGAAGAAGTAACATTCTCGACCTAACTATTGCAGCCTGTCTTCCATCTGTCCATCGATGATGTCTATGGCACATAGTTGCGCACTAGGTTTGATCATGCACTTATCAACTTGGGCTATGTCCACCATAGTCATCTGAGAGATATCGGCCGAATCTCTCTCTTCCTTTTCCTTCAGATCAAGTGAGATCTGTTCCACATTCATTTGCATCAACACCTCGGCATTGCCTCGACTATCAATGCCTAGTAGCTCGCCGTCTATAGAATTAAAGGCCTCCTCCAAGGATTTGGTTATCTTTTGGGATTGTTGCTTGCCTTCGGCGATGTTATGCTCCCATTTATTTAACATAATGTTTCCTCGGGTTTGATCTGAAATGGTGAACCTAGGAGTACCCGCCGAAACCCTATTGTTCGTGGCTATAACTGCCTCCTGGAAGGTGACCTGATCCACTCCTGCATCCCTTTCTCTGGCCGATAAGTTCTCAGAAACTTGCTTTACCAATAAACAGTTGTCACAGATCACTTCCACCTTGGAGAGAAAATTTTGCTGCGCCGCAGAGACTCTGGTCCGGATCTCGATTGCCTGGGATTTGAACATCCCGATGTTTATCATTCTGCTCTTAGTGATCTCTACCCGAGCCTGCAACTGTTCAATCAAATTCTTCTGTTGGCTCACTTGCATCCGACCATCTCGGACCACCAACTGTGCTTGCTCAAGCTTAGTTCTGAGCACCTCTATTTCATTTTTATCTGCCAATCTGGCCTGCTCTATTTCCACGCTCGCCTAACCTTTAGCATTCTCCGTGGCTGTGGCCAATCTAGCTTCAAGAGTCCTGATTAGGCGATTTTTTCTTTTAAGTTGGTTCTTTAAAAGTCCGACTGAGAATTGATTCTCCGAGGCATACGCTCCTAGTGTCCCGGCGATTTCAGTGGCGAATTGCTCATTCTTTTTATTTTTTCCATCGGTCATAACTTTATACGTTTTGGCAGTCGACTCTCCTTCCTGGTAGAATTCCCTTTTTACTACTGCTTTTCTCTTTTTATCAAAGAAAAACTCATTCGGAGGGAGTTCTTATACTCTTATGGGCCTCAACTCCTCATTGAATATCCACCGCTCTTCGATATTTCCCTGCGTCAACTGCAAGGGGGTGACAGAAGTGATGGGTTCTCCGATTTGTTTCGCCGATTTTCCTAGGGTGTCAACCGGGTTCTACTTCTTTGGCGGTTCTGGGGTCTTTATCTCTGTCTCCGGATTTTGTTTCTTTGGCGGGTTCGCAGTCTTTTCCTTTGCTTCTGGATTCTTCGTTTGTTCCTCCTCGTCCTGATGTTTTCCTGGGTCGGGATTTGCATCTTTAGAACCTTCAACATCCTTCTGTTTTGTCTCCGAAATGCCTGGACCGTCACCTCGCAATACAACGGGGAGATAGCTACGTCGGTGTTCCTGGAATTTCAATACCTCGACTCTATCCTCGGGTGCCAAGGATTGAATCCGGGCTAGAATTTATTCATATGACCGCGCTCCTCGGAAAATTTCATCTGAGGGTGAATTCTCATGCTCAAATATTTTGAGCCCGCAATTAGCCAAATGATTGCTCATGACCCTATGTGGATCGTGCTTCTTGTATTCGATGGAGACCAAATTTAGGTCTTCTAGGGCTGCATCCTCGGCTTTGGCTTGCCCAAAATCTAATAAAGAATAAGAATTGAAACAAATGGGAAAAGATGACCATACCTTTTTTGAGTACCCTTTGAGCTCTTTACTTACACGGCCAATTACCGTCTGCCGGGTGACCTCGCGAAAAGCCAGCTTGTCAGGAATGAACAATGGCAGTGCATGCGAGGGAATAGAAGCCCCGAAAACTCTAAGGTATGAAAATTATGCCTCCACGTACCAGTCTGCGATGCTGCTCAGATTTGTCACTATGCTGTCCGAGATACGGGGTGGCGGGTGACCAAAAATGGCGACATGCAGGGGCACCATAACCCAGTTAAAAATTTCATACGCGAAATTTTCTGCTTTATTTTCCCATAGTTTTTCATGATATACATGTATGGGTTGGTCTTCGGCCGGAGTCAAACCCCAGCTCATTAATGGAAATGGTGTCATAGAACAAATTGCGTCCATAATATATGCGGACATGAAGAATGAGGACGACCTCCCATTTTCCTTCTGCTCCCGATACTCTATGACCCGATTAGCCAAGTTATCCGAAAGCATCCTTGTCTAGTTGAAGGAAACGCCTTCTGAGACCCGAAATATTAAAGGCACCCACGCAAGGTAAAAATGCGCTGTGTCCTCTTTACCATATAACCGACATGTCATCATGGCCACATATTTGTACTGCGGCTCTAAAGAAGCGATTGAATATATGCCGTGGTTATCAGCTTTGAACTTCGCTGTGTTCGAAACCCAATCCTTTATCAAAATGGCCATGGTTTTATAATATTGGACGCATTCTTTCTCCTTGAACTCCTCCAAGAACTCAACGCCATATTCATGGTCTGACGTTGCGAGCAACTTATACATGGATTGCAGGTGTTCCAGCCTGAAATCCCCGATGGTGACTTTCTGCTCGTTCATGATAGTCCTGGTGGGTATGTCCACATGGTCCAATGCCCATCAGACCATGTCATAATATGGAAGAAACCGTGGCCTGGCTGCTACTTTGTGCATTCCGAATTGGACGACTATTTTGTACTTGGTGGTTATATCATCTCTTTTTTTGTCGTCGGAGTCGTCGGAATAATCCACCAATTCTGATTGCAGCAAATCTGAAACGTATGACCAGTTAGGGACCGAGTCTGTATTTCGGGGTGAAGTATCAGAGACATTATCTGAGCCTTGTCCCGAAACCTCGACATTCGCCTTTGCTTCTTTCCGTGAAGCCATGGATGAAGCTTGCGTTTTAGCTCTTCTGCGATAGAACTGTGTATACATACATAAGTCAGTTTACTCAGAAGTGATGAGCTCTGCGTGCTATGAAAATAGATTCGTTATAATAAAGTGCAGCTCTTACATATATTTGGAAACTTGGTACCTTTCAAAACAAGCCTGTCCAATCACATTTAGAAATAAATTGCTGCCGTAAAAATCCGATCTTATATTCATAGATTTACCCTATTTCTTCATTAATGTCATAAATTTTGGCGGTTTCAAAGTCAGTTGGCGTATGGAGTGAAAAGGTTTCCTCATGAATCGTGCAAGCATTGAAACGCGGGATCTGTCTTGTTTTAGTTTAATTAATCCAATCTCGCCAACGTTAATCAATATCTCGCCACTCGTTATATCGGGGATTTTTCTTTAACATATTGAGTCTTTAACGCCCGAGACTGCGAATATCGATTTTGTTTAATAAAAAGGTAATCACGACTTGAGGCTTGATTAATTTTATAATTATCACTTTCGCCATATCGAGACTCGGGGCTTTGAAGATAAGTTTCTGGGAGATTTATATGCCGAGTTGCGAAACCGCGAGATCACGATAACAAGGATTAATTAAGGGGAAGATAATCTTGGATTAAGTGATTAATTAATCATGTTATAATTACATCGTGACTTTGTGAGTCGGGGTTTAGACACCGTAACTTTCGAAAAAGATAGTGCCGAGTGGCGAAATGCCGAGAGAATATTTTACCACGGTTTATCTTTTACCCTTAACCTTGACACGAGTCAATCGAATAAGGACCTCGTGTTCTCGACTATCGGGGATATGACAATAAAATTTTGGGTTTGGCGAACGCCGGGGCGTGAAACCTCGACGCCGTCTAATCATGAGTTAAGAAAATTTTACCCTTGTTACTATCTTGAGTGAGAATTTAAAACGACTTCGCTGTTTCGTGACTCGGGACGTGTGAATTACATAGGTTATAGTATCCGACCTGCGAGATCCCGAAGTAGAACCAAAAAAAAAAAAAAAAAGGAACATTCTTACGAAAAGTAGGACTTGTTTCGAGAGTAGAAAAATCATCGCTTCTTGCATGATCAAGCTTCAGAGAGCATCGATATCTCGGAGGGAAAAAGAAAACCATCTTTAGATTTCAAGCATCAAAATGAAAATTGTGACAGGCTAAAAAACAAGGGCGACTCCAACATAGGCTCCAACTAGGGATCCCGCCTTCCTGTGAGGCAGGAAGAATAGTAGACCACGTGCCAATATTGGGTAAATGGAGTCAAAAGCTCAATCAGGCGGAAAGGTTATGAGAAAAGAGGATCGAAGGGGGAAAAATACTTCGTTCTTTACCTTGAAAAGTTTTTTCAAAATCAGATACTCTTTTCAAACATAGCTGTAGTCCCTTTCACAATTTTCCCTTTCCTGCTGCCAAATTTAGGTATGTTTTAAGACAATCGAAACAACCCTAGGAGACCCAACAGATCTTGTGGCTCTCGGCTTGCATCAAAAGAATGAGATTATATGTTTTTAATTGGGGAGTCCCGTCTGAATTTTGGATGTGGATTAGATTTTAGAAAGAATTGATTACCAGAGTAGAATGATATTCATGTATAACAGCCTTACAGATATCTCAAACATTGCTTCACTGCCAGCGAGCCTGTTCAGTACCCCGGTGAAGTTATCTGGCCCCTTTTACTGAATTTCCTTTCACCACTTCGGAATATATTTATGAATTTAAATGCTGAGACGAGGGCAATCATTTTCTGAATTTCCTTTCATCGTCCCTTGGACTAGGTGGGGGAAATCATTTCTGAATTTCCTTTCACCACCTGTCTTATAATTTAATTTTTTGAGCGCGAAGATGGGGGCAATCAGTTATTATCAGGGCTAATATTTGTGTAATATTTTGCATTAGAGGTCTGTTAAATTACTTTGATTACTTGGTACCAACCTTCCCTTGAACTTCACAACATCTTCGTTCTTAGGGAGAAAAGGAAAATAAATTTTAAAGGGCATCCCATTTGAGCAAGCTTTCATCCTCTGATACCATTGAAAAACCTAGGAAAGTTAGGATCGCTCTAAATGTTCCTTCGTTTAGCGTGGGATTGAGTAGTTGTGAAGGCCCGCTTTCCTTTCAAGATCCGTTTTGAAACTCACGAGGTTTAAAACGAAAAACTTTTATCCCTTCTTAATGAAACGGGAAGATGGTGACTTATTAAAAGTTAGACCCGAAGATAGACATGATGCTAGGTAGCGATTCATTGACTGAAAATACAGAGGTCAAACAGTTCGAGACTGACTCTTGTAGATATCTTTGGGGATAGTTTATTTTGACCGATCATTATTTTAAATCAAAGATTATCAAGCCAAGAAACAATCCTGTTATCTAACATTTTAGCCGATATTGCAGTTTGAATGGCATTACCTCGGTTTTATTTAACAGTCTTTCATAACATGTGTTTTTAGAAAGCTCCTTTTTACCTTTTCATTTCACTTTCTTTGCGCAATATGAAACTACTTTAGGTATCACCCCTTTTATGCCGATTTATTTCTGACATCGACTTGCAAATTACTTTTCCTGCTCGTTTCGTATGCAGCTGGAATCCTGTACAAAGAAAATACGAATCTTATTCGAAATGTGTCGAAAGTTTATGATCGAAAAAAGAGAATCAAAAGAGATGTATTTATGTACACAATATATATATATCAAAAATTTATCTAAGTATTTATTTAATTAATTATTATTATTATTATTTTTTTTTTTTGAATCTGGCGACTGTTATGTCATGTAATGCTTTAGATACCGCCCGTTGACAGGGGCGTTGAGGACTTCTCCGTCTATATTTTCCAGTAGGAAATAATTTTTCCCTTCTGGAGCTGAGACCTTGAATGGTCCATACCAGAGGTGGTCAAATTTACCATGCTTCGCGGCTTCCTCTTTTATTGCATCCCATCTTAGTACTAAATCACCTGGAAGGAATTCCCTGTCCTTTGCCTTGAGGCCGAACAATGCTTTCATATCATCTTGGTACTTCAGAATCTTTTCATCAACTTCAACTCTATGCTTTTGAACCTCAATCAACTGATTTATTCTCCTGGTTACATGATTGGGTTCTTCTTTTTGATCCTACCATAACTTCATCACTGGCAGCGCTAGATTTATAGGAAGGACCGCATCTGTCCCATA
>SNQJ01S0056918.1:21644-55283 GCA_010110895.2 Picea sitchensis
TGATTATGTTTACCAGGCTCTTGTTAGATGATTCATCCAATCCGTTCTCTTGGGGGTAATATGTTGTGGAATGGACCAGAACGATGTTATACCTCTGAAAAAAACTGATCATAGCCATATATTTAAAGGCCTGGGCATTGTCGATAACTATCTTTCGGGGACAACCGAATCTTAACAAGATATTGTCTTCCAAGAAATCGATTACCACTGAGTCTGTTTCCCTTTTGGTTGGAATGGCTTCCACCCACTTGGTAAAATAATCTGTAGTCGTTAAGATCCACTTATGTTGAGCACTGGAATGGGGATTAATCTCCCCTATGAAGTCTAGACCCCATTGTTGAAATGGAGCTTCAGCTTTGACTGGAACTAGTGGCAGTGTAGGGAGATTCTGTTTACCAACGAATATTTGACAAGGATTGCAGGCACGCACTTTGGCATTGACGTCCAAAAAGAGTTTCGGCCAGTAGTAACCAGCCCTCAAGATCTTGTAGGCTGTAGCTCTCCATGCGTGATGCCCCCCACAGACTCCCTTATGAAATTCATCTATAACGCGCTGAGTTTCTGATTCAACTAAACAGACTAGCAGGAACCCAAGTGGATCCTTCCAAAATAGCTGACCTTCGGTGATACAATATTTAACCGCGTGGAGTTTTAAAGTTCTGCATTTATATGGTGATAGTTCATTTGGGCATTTCAGGTTCAGCAGGTAAAACACTATGTCTCTATACCAGTCCGATGATAAGAAATTCTCTTTGATCTGGTTTGGACCTGTTTCTTTTTCCAGTTCGTTTAGGTCTGTGTCTTCGTCGCTTCCCTGCAGGCAATTGATATCAAGAGCCCTGAGATTTGATTCAGTTAAGAGTTTGGCTAGGCCTTGCCCTTTTATCAATTTGGTCGGTTTAACTTCCAAATCGAATTCTTGGATTTTAGCAAGCCATCGCCCTCCTTTTCCGTCACTGTATGGCTGTACCAATATATCTTTCACAGAACTGGTAGGCACGTATGCGATAATTTTTGAATGTAGTACATAAGTTCTGAATGCCTTTAGCGCTTTTGCCATTGCGTACGCCTGTTTTTATATTATGTCATACTTCAGTTCTGCGTCTCTAGGGCTCTTGCTAAAAAACGTGATCGACCGTTCGAATCCTTCTTCATCCTTTTGTAGGAGCACTGCGACGATAGTATGTTCAGAGGCAAATGAGAAGATAAGAAAATCTTTCAGATAATCTGGGCTTGCTAACACATGTGCCTCGCTTATGACTTTTTTAATATGCGCGAACGATGCTCTGGCCTCGGTTGTCCAATTTACTTCGTTGTCCTTCTTCAACATTCCTGTGATCAATTTGACAATCTCAACGAAATTGGGGATAAACCTTCGTAAAATTTTTATTGTTCCTAAGAAAGATTGAATCTCTTTTATATTTATGGGAATACTTATAGTATCTATTGCTTCAATCCTCTTAGGATCAATCCTGATGCCATCCCTAGATACGATATGGCCCAAAATCTTACCTTCCCGCATAGCGAAATGTGATTTCTTTGGGTTCAAAGATAGACCAAACTTGCGGCATTTTTCGAAAGTCTGTTTCAGATGGATCAAGTGTTCTTCATCGATTTTAGAGAAAACCGTCAAATCGTCGAGGTAAATGACTATGACCTTGTCTCTTTCTCCTACGAAAGCGATGTCCATAGAGTGCTAGAATGTATCCCCCGCATTCATTAAACCAAACGACATTTTTTCATACATGAATGTACCCCATGGTGTGGTGAAAGTAGTTTTTTCCCTGTCTTGTTCGTTCATGGCGATTTGATTATAACCAGAGAACCCATCTATCATAGATATTTGATTTGCCCCAACTACTTTTTCTATCACATGGTCCATTTTGGGCAGCGGGTAATTATCCTTGAGAGAAGACTTATTTAAGTTTCATAAATCCACACAGTCTGATTTCTCCGTTCATTTTCCTGACCGAGACCAGGTTTTCCACCCAGTCTGAGTATCTCAGAGGTACGATTATTTTCGCATCTAAAAGCTTCTTAACTTCCTTTTCAATCATGGGTAACAAAATGGGGTTAATTTTCCTAAGATTTTGCCTAAACGGTTTGACCCCGGGCTTCAAAGGTATCTTGTGATCAATTATGGAAGTGTCATACGTTCTTAGGTCATCATAAGACCAGGCGAAAACATCTTTGTACTGTCTGAGTAGGTCTTTGTATTTGACTTTTACTTCGGGAGGGAGGAACTTGGATATCTTTACTACCCTGGATTCTTTTTCAGTTCCTATATCACAGTCCTCCACTTCTTCTCATTGGGGCTGCAAAGTGGATTTCACAGGTACGTCGTTCTGATCAAAAAGCCTTTCTAAAGGAATTAAGCCTTTCAGAATCTGGTTTCTTTTAAAGACCAACATACGATGGTCCACAATTTTTTCTCGGAAGGTTTCAGGATCTTCCCCCTCTTGCATGATCCACATCGGGTCATTTTGATTCTCTTGGTCTGCATGAGTTTCAGAGAACTCACCCACTGCTGCAATAAATTTCTTAATTTGTTCATCATCTTCAAAGACTTGCCAGTGTCAGATATTGTCTAGTATGGAGGGTTTGTATCTGATTTCAATGTGATACTTCAGTTTGACGGTCGTGGGAGGAGAGAAGGTTGAAGCTGCCTTTGCCAATGCATCATCTTGTAGATTCTTGGCGCGAGGGATAAAATGGACATTTACGGATGAGAAATGTTTTTCCATGAGATCCCAAGCATAATTTCTGTACGTTCTTAGTCTGGGATGCTTGGCTAGGTACTGGCGGTTTATTTGTTTGACTATTAATTTGACATCACCATATACCTCCAAGTTTCTTATATTTAGCTTTTTAGCAGCCTCTAATCCTAAGATCAACGCTTCATATTTGCATACATTGTTAGTGTAATCTATGTCCCACTGCAGTCGGTAGGAGAAAGGAACAATGAATTTACCTTCAGGAGCCACTAAAAGCACTCCCGCACCTGCCCCTTTAGAAGATAAAGCACCATCAAAATACATTTTCCAGACTCTGGTGTTACACATATCCTTTGTCACGTGACTTGACTCTTCTCGCTTTATATCGATCTCCTCTGGACAACTATCCAAACCATCATCAAAAGACAAGATGCAATTTCCCAGATCCTGGTCCGCAATGTAAATAGGGAAGTTGTCTGGGTTTTGAGGGTCACTGACTGTATATGCTAATATTGTTTCTCTGTATAACCGAGTGAACTGACCACTGAACACAGGGATTGTGGCATATGTCATGTCCAACTGGAGAGAACCCCCCAACTTGGGTCCCCATGACCTAGATAACAGCATGCCATACTTAGGGGGAATATCTGCGATAACCACATCCATCAGGATACTCTTAACCGGGACCTGCACCAGGGTAACCACCAGATATTTTATCATCCCCATACATTTAACCCTTCTCGAGTCAAAAGAGTACAGATTTCCATAAGGTCTTGTGATCTGGAGACCCAACTTGTCCATTATAATCTTGGGCATAACATTATGGGAGGCTTCGGAGTCTAACATACAATTATGCAACAACTGATCATATACATTCAGAGTGATATAAAAGGGAGCAATAGTGTCTTTGGACCCTTCAAAATGGGGACCAAAGGTGATGTTAGTTCTATCATATTCCAAGTTTATAACACCAGACTGGATTTCTAGCTCAAAGACACCCATCGCTTTGGTAATTTGCTTGCGATAAACGGGGTTTTTCGCTAATTCTACCAAAGGGATTGGTATCTTAATTTTATTTAACTCATTTTCAAAACTGAAAGCTCCGCTCACCTTGTCTGTTTCTTTGGTTGAGACTTCCAAATTATTCCTTTCCGACTTATATGTCTGGACAACTTTATCACTCATGGTCCTAGTTGAAGATGTAGCTTTATTTATGGGTTCGGTTTCCTGTCTTTGAGTTTCAACTTTTTCCACCTCAGACTCTTGAGTGCTTACAACTTTAGTTTTGTTGTTGGGTGATAAGGTCTCGTCCGAAGGAGGCTCATAAGATTGACCTCTTTGAAGGATTTTCTTGGGTTAAGTCGTTGAGGTTGGCTTACTCTTAGATCTTAAATTGTACTTGGGTTGAAACTCAACCATTATCATCTCAGTTTCTGGTTGAGATCCACAGAGATCAGTGTGATCACATTCTTCACCCTCATTAGACAGTTGTGGCGTGTTTAAAGATTTTTCATAGTCTTCACGAGCCAGATAGGGTTGAGTGCAGTCATCACCGAAGTTTGTGACATCGTTGTCTGAATCTCCTAAGTCTTGAAAATCGTTTGCTCCTATAAAATTTTCATTCTTTAAGGGAGCTTGTATTTTTTGATCTTCATTTTTTATTTATCTTTGTTGGTTCGGGGGGTTTGGGTTCCTCTTGAAATCTTTTTTGGGATAAGAGCCAGCCTTGGCTTGTTCGATTTCCATTCTAGCTATTTTATTCGATAGTTCTTTAATCACTCTGGCCATATCATCCACCCTATCGTCTGCGGATCTATTTGACCCCGAAGGACCCGCTTGTTCTCTAAAGCATTTGGTCTCTTGGTTTCCAGTCTCTAATCTAGCTCTAAGATTACATGAAGCCATCATATTAGAATCTATTTCTACCGCATCGTCCTGCATTCGGTTTAAGGTGGCTCCCCTTCTCTCTCGCAAAAGTAGTGCAAAATCCGGCTCGAAAGCTCCGACGAAAGTCACTTTGGCCGCGGGTTGGGATGGTTTAACCTCGACTGGGATTTTATTATACAGTTTGTTGAATCTCTGAATGAATTCCATGACTGTTTCTAAGTTCTTTTTCTTCAAAGACCCAAATTCGGTTAAATAATAGAGATGGTCTTTTCTCTCACCCCATTGTCTGAGGAAAGCATCTTCCAAAGCGTCATAAGATATGATAGATGCTGCGGGCAGGCTCTGAAACCAAGTTCGGACCTGGCCTTCGAATGTTTGGACACGAATTATTGAATATACATCCTCATGTTCGATACCGAAGATATCTGTGAATTGGTCGAAAAAATTAATATGTTCGGCCGCGGTCAGATCCCCCTCTCCGGTGAATTTCGGTAATTTTTTTATGTAATTTTCTGGAAGATCGTGTAGGGGGACGGGCAATACTAATGGAGCATATCTGGCTACGACTTTCATGAAAAATTTGGGAGGGGGGGAAGGACCTTGACCTCCACCTCCTCCTAGAGGGACTCCTCCCCCTCCTCCTCCGATAAAACCTCCGCCTCCTCCTATAAACCCTCCACCTCCTCCTCCGGCGGCTGCCATCGTTGTTTGTGGAAAGTTGTAAAGGGGATTTTGGAAAATTAAAAGGGAATATTTATTTTCTTCGTGAAGAGGAAAGTTTGATGAGGAAGGATAAGGAACGCGAGGACTCGGTTCCTCGGATTTGCAAGAGACGAAATTGGGAGAACCGACGGGTGTGGGAACAAAGTGTGTAACACACTCTTCAAAATTTGGTGAAGTCAGGAAATTCAACCAAAGAAAAGATGGTATTTCAAAAGACGACGAACTTTCAAGAGGGCCCTTTCCTTTGTGTGCTAAGGGTACTGTTGGATGAATCTCACTCCTAACCTCGGAGTAGATTGGCGTTGAATCTTTAGCGTCAAAGAGAGGACTGAGCGAAGTTGAGGGTTCGGAAGGACTCTTAGTCTTCAGTGCTGGGGTTTTAAGTTTGTAAACTGCAGTGGTTGGCTTAAAAGAGCCTCTCACATTTATAATTTTTTCAGGATCGGTAACGAGCGTAAACTACTTACCATTCGGGTTTTGTTTGGTATTCCTTCAATCAGATGCCAGTTTATTTCTCGTGGAGTCGCCAAGTGAAATATAAAAAGCCTTAAAAGGTGTGTACTCTTTGTTCACTATCAAAGGGTAACACTTTCAACGAAAAACAATTGTCGTTTTCCCAAGGAAAAATATTTCGTAACTACGGTCCCCGACAACGGCGCCAGAAAGATGTTGTTCCTGAGTCTGTACTTAAGGCTTAAAAGTACAGTGTCAAGGCATCCGAAAGCGGGTAAAAGATGGAGAAGAGGGTAACGTCAACCTTAGGTAAAGGAAACTAGGGAAGATTTCTGCGTTGGCATTGTCTAGCTTCCAACTGTTCCTGAATAGTTATATCTTGTTCAATGGCTGCCCATGAACGTTCCAATTCGACCCGATTAGTAGCAGTTTTAAGAATTGTGTCGAAAAGATTTAAAGCAATGTGCGTTTGGTCCGATAGTCCAAGTTCGATATTAGGCTGTGTTGGTGGAGGGACAGTCATGGGGGAATAGTAAAAATAGGAAAGACTTCAAAGAGATGTTAAGTGCTGTCTCGATTTGGTCGAATAAAAGAGAATTTACGGTTTTAGGAATAAAATAGGGATGCAAATCAAAGGCTCTTTCCCGTAACTGTATTATATTTTAATAAAAGGTGCGAGGTGGGAGAAAAACATTTAGCTGTCCATAGTGTAAGGTTTCTACCAGGGTAGTGTCTCACAAATAAACAGAAGAGGAAAAGGTAAGGAAATAACCGATGCAGCAGAGAATATATGTAGAATTCTAAAAATGCAGATTGGTCTTACACCCGCTGATAGCTGGTGCAAAGGAAAGACAATAAACAATTACAGAAAACCAAAATTCATTTGCTATAGTAGTGGTCGTACTAAAGTATAACGAAGCACATCAATTATGAATATGAAATGAAATGAAATATGAAATACAAAGAAACAAACTTGTAACACAGTCTTGACGGAATCGAGAATCTTCAGATTTGCTTGTATTAAATTCTCAAATGTAAAAAACTCTGTTACAATCGACACAAAAAGGTCCAGCCCTGTTTATTTCTTTCTGAGACATATTTATACAATTTTACAAATAACGTAGAATCTCAATAGTCACAAAATTTCGGTTATGACAGGGAGGAGAGCAATCACTCCATTTCTACTTCTCTGTCTTCACTTGGTGCCAGGAATTGGTCGTCGCATAGACTCGGTACATGCAACACATCTTTCGACCAGCTGAGATATTAGCCAAGACGGTTCTGCCTGACAGCTAGCTTTGAAGAAGTAACATTCTCGGGCTAACTGTTGCAGCCTGTCTTCCATCTGTCCATCGATGATGTCTATGGCACATAGTTGCGCACTAGGTTTGATCATGCACTTATCAACTTGGGCTATGTCCACCATATTCATTTGAGAGATATCGGTCGAATATCTCTCTTCCTTTTCCTTCAGATCAAGTGAGATCTGTTCCACATTCATTTGCATCAACGCCTCGACATTGCCTCCGCTGTCAATGCCTAGTAGCTCGCCATCTATAGAATTAAAGGCCTCCTCCAAGGAATTGGTTATGTTTTGGGATTGCTGCTTTCCTTCGGCAATGTTATGCTCCCATTCCTTTAACAGAATGTTTCCTTGGGTTTTCTCTTAAATGGTGAACCTAGGAGTACCTGCAGAAACCCTGTTGTTCGTGGCTATTACTGCCTCCTGGAAGGCGACCCGAGATGCTCCTGCATCCCTTTCTCTAGCTGATAAGTTCTCGAAAACTTGCTTTACCAATAAATAGTTTTCATGGATCGCTTCCACCTTGGAGAGAAAATTTTGGTACGCCACAAAGACTCTGGTCCGTATCTCGATTGCCTGGGATTTGAAAATCCCGATGTTTATCATTCTTCTCTCGGTGATCTCTACCCGAGGCTGCAGCTGTTCAATCAAATTCTTCTGCTGGCTCGCCTGCATCCGACCATCTCGGACCACCAACTGTGCTTGCTCAAGCTTAGTTCTGAGCACCTCTATTTCATTTTTATCTGCCAATCTAGCCTGCTCTATTTCCATGCTTGCCTGACCTTTAGAATTCTCTGTGGCTATGGCCAATATAGCTTCAAGAGTCCCGATTAGGCGATTTTTTCTTTTAAGTTGGTTCTTTAAAAGTCCGACTGAGAATTGATTCGCCGAGGCATACGCTCCTAGCATCCTGGCAATTTCAGTGACGAATTGCTCATTCTTTTTATTTTTTCCATCGGTCATAACTTTATACTTTTTGGCAGTCGAGTCTCCTTCCTGGTAGAATTCCCTTTTTACTACTGCTTTTCTCTTTTTATCAAAGAAAAACTCATTCGGAGGGAGTTCTTCTACTCTTATGGGCCTCAGCTCCTCATTGAATATCCACCGCTCTTCGATATTTCCCTGTGTCGACTGCAAGGGGGTGACATATGTGATGGGTTCTCTGATTTGTTTTGCCGATTTTCCTGGGGTGTCAACCAGGTTATGCTTCTTTGGTGGTTCTGGGGTCTTTATCTCTGTCTTCAGATTCTGTTTCTTTGGTGGGTCCGAAGTCTTTTCCTCTGCTTCTGGATTCTTCATTTGTTCCTCCTCGTCCTGATGTTTTCCTGGGTCGGGAGTTGCATCTTTAGAACCTTCAGCATCCTTCTGTTTTATCTCCGAAATGCTTGGACCCTCACCTCGCAATACAACGGGGAGACAACTATGTCGGTGTTCTTGGAATTTCAATACCTCGGCTCTATCCTTGGGTTCCAAGGATTGAATCCGGGCTAGAATTTCTTCATATGACCTCGCTCCTCGGAAAATGTCATCCGAGGGTGAATTCTCATGCTCAAATATTTTGAGCCCACAATTAGCCAAATGATTGCTCACGACCCTCTGTGGATCGTGCTTCTTGTATTCTATGGAGACCAAATTTAGGTCTTCCAGGGCTGCAGCCTTGACTTTTGCATGCCCGAAATATAATAAAGAATAAGAATTCAAACGAATGGGAAAAGACGGCCATACCTTTTTTGAGTACCCTTTGAGCTCTTTACTTACACTGCCAATTACTGTCTGCCAGGAAACCTCACGATAAGCCAGCTTGTCAAGAATGAACAATGGCAGCGCATGCGGGGGAACAGAAGCCCCGAAAACTCCGAGGTATGAAAATTATACCTCCACGTACCAGTCTGCGATGTTGCTCAGATTTTTCACTATGATGTCCGAGATACGTGGTGGCGGGTGACCAAAAATGGCGACATGCAGGGGCACCATCACCCAGTTAAAAATTTCATAGGCGAAATTTTCTACTTTGTTTTCCCATAGTTTTTCATGATATACATGTATGGGTTGGTCTTCGGCCGGAGTCCAACCCCAACTCATTAATGGAAATGGTGTCATAGAACAAATTGCATCCATAATATATGCGGACATGAAGAATGAGGACGACCTCCCATTTTCCTTCTGCTCCCGATACTCTGTGACCCGATTAGCCAAGTTATCCGAAAGCATCCTTGCCCAGTTGAAGGAAACGCCTTCTGTGACTCGAAATATTAAAGGCACCCGTGCAAGGTAAAAATGCGCTGTGTCCTCTTTCCCATATAACCGACATGTCATCATGGCCACATATTTGTATTGCGTCTCTAAAGAAGCGATTGAATATATGACGTGGTTATCAACTCTGAACTTCACTGTGTTCGAAACCCAATCCTTTATCAAACTGGCCATGGTTTTATCATATTGGATGCATTCTTTCTCCTTGAACTCCTCCAAGAACTCAATGCCATATTAGTGGTCTGACGTCGTGGGAAGCTTATACATGGATTGCAGGTGTTCCGGCCTGAAAGTCCCGATGGTGACTTTCTGCTCGTTCATGATTGTCCTGGTGGGTATGTACAATGCCCATCGGACCATGTCATAATATGGAAGCAACCATGGCCTAGCTGCTACTCTGTGCATTCCGGATTGGACGACTATTTTGTACTTGGTGGTTATATCATCTCTTTCGTTGTTGTCGGAGTCGTCGGAATAATCCACCAATTCTGATTGCAACATATCTGAAACGTATGACCAGTTAGGGATTGGGTCTGTAATTCGGGGCGAAGTATCAGAGACATTATCTGAGCCTTGTCCTGAAACCTCGACATTCGCCTTTGCTGCTTTCCGCGGAGCCATGGTTGAAGCTTGGATTTTAGCTCTTCTGTGATAGAACTGCGTATACATACAGAAGTCAGTTTACTCAGAAGTGATGAGCTCTGCGTGCTATGAAAATACATTCATTATAATAAAGCGCAACTCTTACATATATTTGAAAACTCGGTACCTTTCAAAACAAGCCTGTCCAATCACATTTAGAAATAAATTGCTGCCGTAAAAATCTGATCTTATATTCATAGATTTACCCTATTTCTTCATTAATGTCATAAATTTTGGCGGTTTCAAAGTCAATTGGCATATGGAGTGAAAAGGTTTCCTCGTGAATCGTGCAAGCATCGAAACGTGGGATCTGTCTTGTTTTAGTTTAATTAATCCAATCTCGCCAACGTTAATCAATATTTCGCCACTCGTTATATCGGGGATTTTTCTTTAACATCTTGAGTCTTTAACGCCCGAGACTGCGAAGAACGATTTTTTTTAATAAAAAGGTAATCGCAACCGGAGGCTCGATTAATTTTATAATTATCACTTTCGCCATATCGCGACTCGGGGCTTCGAAGATAAGTTTCTGGGAGATTTATATGCCGAGTTGCGAAACTGCGAGATCGCGATAACAAGGCTTAATTAAGGGGAAGATAATCTTGGATTAAGTGATTAATTAATCATGTTATAATTACATCGTGACTTCGTGAGTCGGGGTTTAGACGCCGTAACTTTCGAAAAATATAGTAGCGAGTGGCGAAATGCCGAGAGAATCTTTTACCACTGTTTAGATTTTACCCTTAACCTTGACACGAGTCAATCGAATAAGGACCTCGTGTTCTCGACTATGTGGGCTATGACAATAAAATTTTGGGTTTGGCGAATGCCGGGGCACGAAACCCCGACGACGTCTAACCATGAGTTAAGAAAATTTTACCCTTGTTACTGTCTTGAGTGAGAATTTAAAACGACTTCGTTGTTTCATGACTCGGGACGTGTGAATTACATGGGTTATAGTATCTGACCTGCGAGATCCCGAAGTAGAACAAAAAAAAAAAAAAAAAGGAACATTCTTACGAAAAGTAGGACTTGTTTCAAGAGTAGAAAATTCATCGCTGCTTGCGTGATCAAGATTTAGAGATCATCGATATCTCGGAGGGAAAAAGAAAACCATCTTTAGATTTCAAGCATCAAAATGAAAATTGTGACAGGCTAAAAAACAAGGGCGGATCCAACATCTCCCATGCCAAGAATCCCACAGGGAAGATGAGTACCCCCGACGAGATGAAGATTATCTTGAAGATATAAAGTTCATGATTTTCAATTTGAACTATGAATAGGTTACCCAAGAACAAATCAATGAAGCCAGAAGAATAGGAGAAAGAGAGGGGAGACTCCAAGCCTTAAATAAATTAACATATGATCAAAATAGGGAATTAAGGAGGAGGGAAATTCTAACCTACAAGAGAAAAAATGCTTCAGCCTTTCCTTCATAGCCTGATACTCCTCTTCCATTAGTAGAAAAGGTGGCTCCACCACCTCCACTGCCAATATGTCAGTTTATTCCTAAGAAAACTCCTACAGATGGAATTCAATTGAATATAGATGTTGTAAACATGTTTGGAAAACTGAATATGGCAGTCCTAGTGACAGAGATGTGTAAGATCCCTTCTGTGAAAAGGGAAATTTTGAAAATCTTACAGGTGCCATCCGATAAGGAGGATCCTCCCATCATATTGAACAATATGTACCTTGATCGACCAAAGGACAAGAACCCTCCTTTATATCTTTCATTAGGAATGAATGGCCTCTACTTGAACAACTGCGTGCTTAATTCAGAGGCCTCAACAAATTCCATAACATTGAAGGTGATGAAACAACTTGGTTTGAAGACAACCCGACCTTATGGAAATGTTTGTTGTATTGATTCAAGAAGAGTTGAGGTCTTGGAGGTGTGTGAAGACGTTGAGGTATTTTTGATATATTTTCCACATATCAACGTCCTCATGGACATATTGGTGATCGATGTTCCAGATGCCTGGGGGGATTCTCTTGTCAAGGACCTGGTCCTCATCCCTTGGATGTTTCCTTAGCATGAATGTTACACATGCATATTGTTTTCCCTTGGTTATGGAAGGTTGCAAAGATTAAGGAAAGAAGCATGAAGTGAGAACTACGCGGAAGACAAGTTCACTGAGATTGGGTCAAAGTGACCAAAAGAGCAGAAAAGATAGAGCGAAGTAAGAGAAATCAAGCCGTTGGAAGGGGAGATTGAGGAAGACAGATCAATAAGGAATATGGACTGTGGATGACTCAACAAGCGGAAAAATCCACCAATGGATTCTTTGGAACACCTCGCAAGAAATAAGGAAAGATAGGCTGGCGAAGCCCTGAAAACACGGGTCAAGTTGACCTAGGGTTTTAAACACCTAGGTTTCAACCTAAGGTTGTCTGAGAGTCATTGTATTGTATAAATAAAGGTCAAGAGGACCTAGGATGGGTTAGATATAGAGAGAGATTATGTATGATGAGTGATTGATGTTATTACTGAGAGAGAAGTTTGTGTTGTAAGATCTTTAGCTGGGTGTGAAGATCAACCCTGCAGTTGGGTGCGCAGGGAGGGGAGAGAGGAGAAGAGAGAGAGAGAGATATCTACAAGCTAAGAGTGCAGATAGAATTGTATGCTTTCATCTAATATATTATAAAGCATAGTTCTGTGGACGTAGCCCTGGGGAGAGGGTGAACCATGTATATCTTGTTGTTGTGTGTTATTGATGTTGTGTTCTTATGATCTCTGATATACTATTAAAAAAATATTGTGTTAGATTTGAGATATAGTTTGTGAAATAGGCTTAAGAAAGATAAAGAATCACTAGATCTATGTGAGACTGTTTCCCTGGATCCACTTTTCATTTCCTCTGGTTGTAGACACCTGTGTTCTACAACCCCCTATAACTATTTCGGGTGAGACTGCATCTGCTTTGTAGGTGTCGCTGAAAGGGCCAGTAGTTAGGGCTTGTTGGTGTGCTATTAGAACTGAACCTCGGGTCTGCCCTTGTGCCAACAAATGGTTCCATTGCCAGGACTGGGATCTTCTTGAGGGAATGTCAAGGTGGTTTCCATCAAAGATAGAGATTCAGACGTGGATAGAAGAACAAGAGAAGGATTTCACTGAAGCTCAGAATAAGAACCCTAATATTAGTACAAAAGGTTGGTTGGGAAGGTATATATTTATTCATACACATGAGATTTTCTTTGGAGGAATTCATAAGGAGCTATATGAGTGGCTAGCCAGATTAGCAGATACCTAGTTTGAGATCAGACTCAGACCGCCTGTGGTTTGGATGTCGACGCTGATCCAGAAGGTCAATAAAATTGATAACGTCGTGTCAAGAGAAGTAGATCACTGGTTTGATAGTACCATCAGAGGGTATATCACTGAGTTTTCTATTGATAGGGTAGAATCATATAACAAAGCAGAGAGGTATTTCTTTAAGGGACCTAGAGGAAAACTTTTACACTTCTTGAAGTTGAAGATCAAGAGGCTATTGCATGAGAAGAACATTATGAAGATACAGTAGTGGGTCAGATTGAAAATCTAATGTTCAAGAATTTAGACAGCGACAATGACATAGAGGTCGGACACACTCATAGTGGGAGAACCTTCAGATAAGTTCCTCTGGTGAACTTGTTCGAGCAGAGTCACGAACCATCAACACAGGAAGAAGGGTTTTACAGTGGAGAAGAAGAAGAGTTTTTGAACAAGGAACATTCAGAGTCCGCTAGGGAAGAAAAAGGGAAGACTGGATAACCTCGCCAAGAAGAGTCATAAACTTCAGGGACTGCACAAACTGTTGAAGTAAGTGATATTACGCCCCCTGTTGTTTTAACAACATTAAGTAACCAGAGTAACCTAAGTTATCAGAACACTCAAAGCACTAGTACAAGTGGTTCAATGCATACTTAGTCAAGAACCTTAGGAATATCTATGGCAGATGATATGAGGTTACCCACCTTTAGGGGAGATGGATCTAAAGATCCTGATCAACATTGGTTCTTATGCGAAGTTGTATGGAGTATTAAGAATGTCACCAATGAAGCTATTAAGAGAGCTCAGTTTAGTACTACCCCGAGAGATCGCTCACTGAGCTAGTACATGAAGTTCATCCAAGGAATTTTCCAGCCAAAACCGTTGAATGAGATCAAGACTGCGTTGATTGCAGAATTCAAGAAACCCAAGTCGGAGTCGCAGTGCATTACGGAGTTGAAAGAAATTAAGCAGAAAGTAGCTGCACCTGTTTGGGAGTTTGATCAGAGGTTTAAGACCTTGACATGCCATTTGAGTTTTCAGATTCCAGATGAACAAAATAAATAATGGTTCATTTCTTCCCTCTTACCACACATTAGAGTCTCGCTGATGCAACAGAAGATCGCTTCGCAAGCTGAGGCACTGGAGATTGCTATGAAACTAGAATCAACCCCTACGGGAGAGTCCAACTCAGGTATGAGTCAAATGAGTTTAGATAACTAGCTTATCACCGCAAGTCGAAGATATGAAGAAGGATAAGGGAAAAGATAAAAGAGAATATATTTGGTGTATCAGATGAAAATCAAAAGGTCATGATAAGGAGAATTGTCCCCTATTTCATGAGTACTTGGCTTCAGGAGCCCCAAGCCCTTTGAAGCAGGTTAATCTACCTTGGTGAAAGGTATGTATAAATAGACATCGGCCTGGAGAATGCTATTACATGAAAAAATATGTCCAGGCACCTACCAATCTTCACTGCACATTCTATAAATCTGTGGGGCATGATGAGAAGGATTGTAGGGCTTATGACCTCTTGCATGAAATATCAAGAGACACATACATAATTCAAGGAGAAATACAATAAGAAGGAAATACTACACAGTTTAACTCCCTAGGAAGAGGAAAATTCAACCCTCATGGTGGATTTAGAGGAAGAGGATGAGGAGGAGGCATGGGTCGAGGTCGAGGTCAGATCATTTGTTATAACTACGCACAACCAGGCCACTTGGCAAGGGACTATCAGAAACCTTGTACCACTTGCAGTTACTACAATTCATTTGAACATGTCATAGAAGATTGTCCTGCATTGTTAGACAAACTTTAGGAAAGACGAGGAGGGAACCAAAAAGTACAACTAATTTTAGCGGAAGCTCATAGAGTGGAACCTAGAGTCACCGTTATCACTAGAGGAGGTGCTGCTACAGGAGAAGACAGGGTGACTCCAGGGAAGATTACAGAAGAATTAGGAGTTAGAAGAGTTGTGGATAAGACATAGGAGTTTGATCCAAAGAAAGAGAAGCAGACATTTGAAAAGGAAAGAAAAGAGTTTGGAAGAGATCAGGCTTCTTCATCAAAGGCACAACTAGAAGTGAGAGAATGTGGAATGCCCTTGGCCTTTGATCAGTTTGCTTCGCCTGGAGAAGGAAAAGAGGTAAGCATACTTATGGAATTCTTATGTACTTGCAATAATTTGATTAAGGATGAAAAAGCCATACAAGAACTACAAAATTTGATCAAACAATATGAGATAGGAAGGGTATATCCTCTACTGAATAAAGCAGTACATCAACTATCCAAAAAGAGAAGGACAAATAAGGAACTACACCTTAATGCTCAAATTGGAGATTATGATATAGATTATGTGGTCCTCGACTTAGGATCAGAGGTCAATGTTATGACGAATCAGACCTAGGCACTGATGGAAAACCTAAGTTGATCTATTCCCCTATCAGTCTTAGGATGGCTAATCAGTAGGCAGTAAGCCCCTTTGGTAGGCTGAAACATCTCCCTATGGACATCGACAGTGTAAGAAAGTTTGTGGACTTCGAGGTGATTGAGATAGTTGATGATAGCTGTCCTTATCTTGTGTTGTTAGGAATCGATTGGGCTTTCAACAATTCCATTGTTGTTGACTTAAAGAAAAGAAGAATGACATTTGAAGGTGATGTCCTTAGGGTCATTGCACCTCTAGATCTCAATGAAGGTCGAAGATACACAAAACCTATCAGAGAAGAAGACCTCGCATATGAGCTAGAGAATATATATAAATTGACAACCATACAGCAGGATTACATTAATCCTACAACATATGGGAACTTAAGCTAGTGAAGTGACATCGCATGTTCATCAAACTCAGAGGAAGCACTAGATAATTGGTAGAACAAAATGTATGAAGTATCTACATGGAGATGTGCTAGACTAACCGGGGAAGTTCACTAGATTGGAACAAAAGTAAGTAACTTTCCCACCTTTGATGGTCTAAATCATTTAGAAGCTTTCTTGTTGGATTTTGAAGAAATTGTACCAATACAAAAAATGTTGTTGGCACTGGATGAGGCCTTGAAAGCAACTCCAACAAGATGGTGGGGAACACACAAAAACAACATTATAGACTGGGTACAATGTTGCACTTTAATGACAACGCGGTTTTCAGAACAAGTAGAAGCCTACGAAGTTAGATACATAGGTCGAAGATGTCTGAAGGACCATGTGCAAAGTTGCGAGGAGGCCTGGAGCTGCATTCCTCAAGAGCAGTGGGTGCACAAATTCATTAACAAGCTGGACACAACCCCTATCAATTGGTATCTTCAAGCAGAACTACGCCTCACCACTGCAGATTGGAAAGGTATGACTCATAACTTTGTAGCTCAATTTTTATTTGAAAGTCCGTATCCCACGGTGGATCAAGATTCATAGGTTGTCAGACAAAAAGTCTTTGAGGAGGCACCTAGATTCCCTATGGAGCAAGAAGAGGATGAATGGACTGCACCTCTCCAAAAACTGCAAGGATGTTACAATATCGATGTTGATGAAGACGATGATCCTAGGAATGTGAACATCGCAGAAACAAAAGGACAGAGAGACATATAAGGAACAAGAGTTGAGCTACCTTTTATTGGACAACCAATTAAAATCAAGAAAGTCAACATTGGAACAGAGCAAACACTGAAGCTTGCAAATGTCAGAGATTATTGGGATGCTACCACTATTGACAAGATCACAGGATTATTGCATGAATACCAGGACTTGTTTCCAACCAAGTTCACTGATATGAAGGACATTAAAGGGCCCATGGGAGATATGAATATCCCCTTGAAGCCAAATGCAAGGCCAGTCAAACAAAGACCCTACATATTGAATCCCAAATATAAGGAGAAAGTGAAGATTGAATTAGACATAATGCTAGAAGCAGGAATCATAGAACCTGTGGAAGAGTCAGAATGGATTAGTCCTATGGTGGTACAAGATAAGAAGACAGGAGAGATCAAGATCTGTGTAGATCTCAGAAAGATGAATGATTCTTGTTTTCATGACCCCTTCCCTACACCATTTACTGACGAAGTGTTAGATAATGTAGGAGGACATGAGGTATATTCCTTTACAGATGGATTTTCAGGAGACCATCAGATCAAGATTGCCAAGGAAGATCGCCATAAGACCACCTTTGCCACCGAATGGGGATCCTACCAGTACATAGTGATTTCGTTTGGATTGAAGAATGCACCAACCATCTTCTTTAGGGTGGTGGTCGAAGAATTCAAGGAGTTTTTACATAAATTTCTGGAAGCATATTTTGATGATTGGATTGTTTTTAGCTTATTACAAAATCATATTGAATGTTTAAGACTAATGTTGGATAAGTGCAGGCAATGTCATATTGCCATGAATATGAAGAAGTGCATCTTCTTTTCTCCCCTTGGAGTGCTGCTGGGCCATATCGTGTGTAAGTAGCGATTGCTGGTAGATCTATCTAAGATTTCCATTATTGTCGATTTACCCCCTCCTACTTCAGTCAAACAGTTGCGCACTGCGCTGGGACATACTAGATACTACAGGAAGTTCACTAAGGGATATGCACATATTACATCACCTATGGAGAAGCTTAGGAAGAAATATTGTCAGTTTCAATGGACAAAAGAATGTCAGCAGAGATTCGACACACTGAAACAGAAAATGGTTACTGTGCCTATTCTTGTTTTCCCAGATTGGAGCAAGGGATTTCATGTGCATGTCGATGCATATTCTATTGCACTAGGAGCAGTGTTAGCACAACCAGGAGTAGGAGATATTGAACACCCGTTAGCCTTTGCTAGCAGGAAGCTCTCACTAGCTGAGATAAATTACACCACCACTGAGAGAGAAGGTTTAACCATGGTGTATGCACTACAGAAGTTTCGTCACTACTTGTTGGGAGGCCACTTCAAGATGTTCACTGATCACTCTGCGTTGAAATACCTAGTCAACAAGCCAGTGTTGGGGGGAAGAATATGCAGATGGATACTGCTATTCCAGGAATATGATTTTGAGATTGTGGTCAAGCCAGGGAGAATGAACAAGGGACCTGACCACTTGTCTAGGTTGGAACATAGAGAGGAACCTATTAGTTTGGAAGATACACTACTTGATGCACAACTGCTGGCCATCAGGAAGATTGATGACCACTTCGTCGAGATAGTCCAGTTCCTGTCAATAGGAATGTCACCTCACAAATACACAATCATTAAGAAGTAACAATTGGTAGTATGCGCTGCATATTTTTCACTTATAGCCGAACAACTATATAAGATGGGACTTGATGAGATCCTTAGGAGAGGCGTTGTGGAGGCAGAAAGACCACTAATTTTAGAAGAAGCACATGAAGGCATCGTAGGAGGACACTACGCAGGGAAAATAACAATGCAGAAGGTTCTTAGAGCTGGCCCCTGGTAGCCCACTTTACACAAGGATGCTAAGGATTACCATAGAGCCTGTGATGTATGCCAACGAGTTGGGAAACCGTCCATAAGAGATGAGATGCCTTTAGCACCCCAGCTAACTTTACAAGCATTTGAGAAATGGGCCATTGATTTAGTGGGACCTATAAACCCACCAGGAAAGTGCATAGGAGCAAGGTACATAACCACCGTGAAAGAGTACTTGACCAGATGGGCTGAAGCAAGAGCAGTCAAGGATTGTAGCACAACTATAGCTTGGTGCTTCATATTTGATGACATCATAACCAGGTTTGGATGCTCGAAGAACCTGATGAGTGATTAAGGTACGCATTTTATTAATAAGACTATTGAAGCCACAACTCAAGAATTTGAAGTTCATCACCAGAAGAGAACCCCTTACCACCCGCGGGCGAATGGTACAGTCAAAGCCTTCAACAAAATCTTGGAGACAACGCTGAAAAAGATATGCAGTGTGAACAGGGATGACTGGGATTTGAGAGTACCAGTATTTCTATGGGCCTATAGAACTACTTGCAAGAAGCTAACAATGCAGACTCCCTTTAAGTTGGTGTATGGCCTAGAAGTAGTTGTCCCTATGGAATATTTAGTTCCTAGTCTCCGAATTGCAACATTCACAGATATGGATGACACTAGTGTTGTTCAAGAGAGGCTTGCACAGTTGGTAGAACTAGAAGAAGATCGATTTATTGCAGGATTCCATCAGTAGGTACAGAAGGAACGAGAAAAGGACTATCATGATAGGCACATCAAGAAGAAAGCCTTCAAGCAAGGAGATCTGGTATTGGTATATGACAACAAGTTCATGAAGCATCCAGGGAAGTTCAGGGCACATTGGATTGGACCATATGAGGTTGCTTACATTACAGAAGGAGGAGTTGCGCAGTTGAAAACTTTGAATGGAGAACGAAAGGAAGGTTTGGTGAATGTGATCCGGTTGAAATTGTACTATGACAACGAGCTGCCTTGCAACTCTCTGTAGAAGCATGAGAAAAAGGGTCTAGGTACCAGGTGCAGTTGAACTAGGTACCAGACACAGAAAAGACAGTCTACACAAGGAAAGAAGAGTGGGAAAGAGCAGAAAACACAGGTTGCCCCATGCAGTCTAGAGTCGAAGTAAAGCAAAGGTTCAGACCTTAAGTGCCTCGGGACGAGTCACATGTGAGTGTTGGGGGCCTATTGGCCCTTGGTTATGGAAGTTTGCGAAGATTAAAAAAATAAGCATGAAGCGAAAACTGTGCGGAAGACAAGTTGACTGACATTGGGTCGAAGTGACCAAATGAGCAGAAAAGATAGAACGAAGTAAGAGAAAGAAAGCTGTTGGATAGGGAGATCGAGGAAGATAGATCAACAGAGAATATGGATCGTGGACGAATCAACAAGCGGAAAAATCCACTAATGGATTCTTTGGAGCACCTCACAAGCAATAAGGAAAGACAGGTTGGCGAAGCCCTGAAAATGTGAGTCAAGTTGACCTAGGGTTTTAGACACCTAGGGTTTTAAACACTTAAGTTTCAGCCTAAGGTTGTCCTAGAGTCATTGTATTGTATAAATAAAGGTCAAGAGGACCTGGGATGGGTTAGAGACAAAGAGAGATTATGTATGATGAGTGACTGTTGTTATTACTGGGAGAGAAGTCTGTGTTGTAAGATCTTCAGCTGGGTGCGAAGATCAACCCTGCAACTAGATGAGTAGGGAGGGGAGAGAGGAGAAGGGAGAGAAAGAGAGAGATTTGCAAGCTAAGAGTGAAGATAGAATTGTATGCTTTCATCTAATATATTATAAAGCGCAGTTCTATGGATGTAGCCTTAGGGAGAGGGTGAACCACGCATATCCTGGGGTTGAGTGTGATTGATGTTGTGTTCTTTTGATCTCTGATATACTGTTAAAGAAATATTGTGTTAGATATGAGATATAGTTTGCACAATAGGCTTAAGAAAGATAAAGAATCACTAGATCTGTGTGAGAGTATTGCCTTGGATCCACTTTGCATTTCCTCTGGTTGTAGACACCTGTTTCCTACAACCCCCTATAGCTACTTCGGGTGAGACTGCATCTGCTCTGCAGGTGTTGCTGAAAGGGCCAATAGTTAGGGCTTGTTGGTGCGTTGTTAGAACTGAACCTCGGGTCTGTCCCTATGCCAACACATATATTCCCATGGGAAATGGAACATATAAGATCTTACATAGCAGGGAAAGGAAATATACACATGTGATGGATTTGAGGGGCCCTAACTATGTGAGTGAAAAATACTATGATATGCCTCCACAAGTTACTGAGTATTATCCATCCAAGTTACCCTTCATGCTGGAAGATCCCATAGAGATGTTTCTCCCATGGACAGATGAGAAGAATACTGCAAAATAACATGGCAAGGAGCTAGGGTCTATTCATATTGTGTAAGAAGAAGATGAGAAACAAGAAGAAATTGTCAAATAAACAATCCACACAGAGCCTCCATACGATGAGAATACACATTGCATCGATTTCAATGAAGGAAGTCTTGGGCTCATGTGGGACAAGGGAAAGGGGAAGCTGAGATAAGACCAAAAAGACAACAATTCATGGCTTAACCCTTACATCACCAGGAAGAAGCCTGACAAAGAAAGTTACTATCTGACAACTTTAGATGGGAGGAAGATGCCACTTCTGGTATATGGATCTCTTTTCCAACCTCACATACAAGTCTCATGACTTCTTCAGGGCCCATGCCCCAAGTAAGCATGTAAGTTATTTTGATTCCTTGCATTTGCATCTTTATTTCTCATACTAGTTTAGATGCATTTCATTTTCTTTTTTCTCCACTTTCATTTGATTTCATGCTTAGTTTAGAAATTTTTGAAAAAATGTCAAAATCTTATCTTTCTAGCTTAGTTGGTTTTTCTTATGATCATATGAGAAAAATGATCAGTAGGCCATCCTGCACTTGACAGTTTGATTTTTCCTTGTAGACACATGTCTACCAGGAGATGTTGTGGTTATCATGCACTCTACGACGAACACATGTACCCAAGTAGGAGCCATATGTTATTTGCATTTTGCAGATAACTAAGGAGATTATGTCTCGAGGCCCTCAGGTTGCAGATATGGAGTGATGAGAGACTACATGGCCAACAATACCCTTTTGCACAGTTGGAAATGCCTCTTATCACCACAAATGGTCGCAGATTTCCAGATGGAATCCACCACAACAACTAGCTTCCGGAAGGTAGTGGGACTTGCTCCATGAGGTACAAGTCAGTATTATGGTGAGCATCATTTCAATATATAAGCCAATTGAGTATGTTGTATCTTAGACTATTCTATATTTCATGATATATTCTTGGACATTATGCCTTTTTCCCTACTTCACCTTGGTGGTTGACATTGTTCCCTAGAAAGTGGTCTTCCTTGGGGATGGATTTGCTACTAGGAACTCCCTTAAATATGCATCGTACCATTCTCAACCATACTTACCACTTTCCATCTTTTTTCCCTTCCATTTCCTTATCTCTTGTGATTTTAGGGTGTATTGACCCAAGAAGGGGTTATCCCTCATTCTATGGGAAGAAGGGGTCGAAGGACCAGAGGGATTGATGTTGGGTAAAATATAAAATAATTGTAATTCTTTGTGATTACAAGTCATACAAAATAATTGCAAGTCTTTGTAATTATATCAATCTTTTCATTATCACATATATTACTTTCCATAGAGTTGTCTGCAAGAATTGTGTTTCTACAATCACAAATACCATTAAATGCAATGTTTTAAAACATTTAATCAAACTATTTAATATTGAGCACAATTCCATAATTGAATTTCTCATTATTGTGTTTTTCATAAACCCCACTTTTATTCTACCACAAAAATATTTCAACTTTATAAAAATTAACACACACACATATTGAATTTTCAATAATTAGACCTACAAATCGATCCATATAAAATTTTTCATTAGTTAATTTTTGTTTATATTGAAATACCATAAAAAAATTTAAAGTACTATTGAATTTATCAAACACAACCAAATAGTTTTATTTTTATTTTTATTATTATCTTATTAACCATATAAAACATTGTAACACATGGAAGATATTAGTGAAATATATTAATTACTAAAAATTAATAATGTTTGTAAACACCAATGGATGGTTACTCTGCTACATTTCCCTTAGTCATATTGTAGTATTGAGAGAATATTTTTTTAACCATATTTTCATACAAATAACAACTTAAAAAATGCATGTGTAAGATTATGCATTTGAAGGGATTTATTGCTCAAATTTCCATAGGGAAATCAAGGGTAGAAGTTCTCATAAATATTTCCCATAGAGAAAACCAAGAAAAAATTATAATTCAAGGAAAACAATGTCCATCCACTTAGAAACACAATTACTCATATCAATAATAACAANTTTAAAACATTTAATCAAACTATTTAATATTGAGCACAATTCCATAATTGAATTTCTCATTATTGTGTTTTTCATAAACCCCACTTTTATTCTACCACAAAAATATTTCAACTTTATAAAAATTAACACACACACATATTGAATTTTCAATAATTAGACCTACAAATCGATCCATATAAAATTTTTCATTAGTTAATTTTTGTTTATATTGAAATACCATAAAAAAATTTAAAGTACTATTGAATTTATCAAACACAACCAAATAGTTTTATTTTTATTTTTATTATTATCTTATTAACCATATAAAACATTGTAACACATGGAAGATATTAGTGAAATATATTAATTACTAAAAATTAATAATGTTTGTAAACACCAATGGATGGTTACTCTGCTACATTTCCCTTAGTCATATTGTAGTATTGAGAGAATATTTTTTTAACCATATTTTCATACAAATAACAACTTAAAAAATGCATGTGTAAGATTATGCATTTGAAGGGATTTATTGCTCAAATTTCCATAGGGAAATCAAGGGTAGAAGTTCTCATAAATATTTCCCATAGAGAAAACCAAGAAAAAATTATAATTCAAGGAAAACAATGTCCATCCACTTAGAAACACAATTACTCATATCAATAATAACAAACTCATAGAAGAGAGGTTGAAGAGAGCTAACGATGATCACAATTAAATCAATATTTTGAAACTGATTATAAAGTGTTAGCCTACACTAGAAATGGAGATATTAATCTTAATAGACCAAACCAAGCATTTATATGTGATTACTTACAGCTGAAAGAATTTTTCAATGGGGGTTCACCAATGATAAATTTTATCTACCATTCCAACCCTTCTCATTTTGAAACACTTTTGGATTTTTTGCTTTCATATATAACTATTTTGGAGTAAAAAATGCTTTAATTTACTATTTACTATTTGTGATATATTTTAACTCCAAGATGGTTATAAAATGAAAACAATAGGTTATAAAATGAAAATAATAGGATCACTAATGTTGATCAATGCCTTCCACAATGAAATGGTATAACTACAACCATGAACAAAGTGTGATCCATTTATCTTAGTTTCCACTGTAACATAATATCCTTTCACTTAATATTTATTTCAAATATATTTGTAGGCATATTATAAAAAACTAGTCGAGTTCCTCCTTACACATAAGGGGTATCTCGAAACTATTGTAAAGTGCTAGTATGCAATGGATATATTCATATATACAGGCCAAACAAAGCATTTTCCCCTGATGACCTACAACAAAAAGAATTATTCAACAAAGGTTCACCAATGATGAATTTTAATTATAAGTGTTTTAAAAAGTTGACGTCTTTTATTAGTAGAGAATTTGATACAAGTATTTGCAATATATACAACAACTATTTTGTACAATCCTCTCTAATATCATAACTCCATCAATAGATAAATTTATAAAAAAAATTAGCAAGATACATAACAACTAATTTGTACAACCCCAACCCCAATATCACTCTGAGGATATTTTCCAAAGCCATAGAATTTGGCATTTTTTATATTTTCATTTTTCGATTCTAAGTTTTCAGTTTTGGAATGTGATATTGGCCCTTTTAGAGTCTATTTTTCCCTTTTTGAAATTTGATATTGACACTTTTATAATATTATTTTTCACTTTTAGAAATAATTTTGCAATTTTCAAATCCAGAGATAAAGCCCTTGGAAAACATACCCCTAAATGAGTAGATATTAGGGATGAGGATGGGGTTTATATAGAGTAGTCACTGTATGTCTTTCAAATCCTTCCTTTAAATTTTTAGTTGACAAGAGACATCATCTTGTCAAAGCATTTATATGTTGGATTTATACTTTGTGATCTAACTTGGAAAATTCTTTCAACCACAAGTTGTCAGAAACAAATGTTTGATTTAGCCTAATAAGATGAATATATCCATTTCAAATGTATATTAACACTTGTTGGCACAGGGGCAGACCCATGGTTCAACACTTCAACAATGCACTAAAAAAACCTTAACTATCGGCCCTTTCGGCAACACCTGCAAAACAGATGAAATCTCACCTGAGGTAGAGGCAGGGGTGGTTGTAGGACTCAAATGTATGCAACCTAGCTGGGACAAAGATTTGTGATTACACCACTCTAACAAAGCACTTAGCAATTAGCATTCATCAGTATTTAACCCTTATTCACATTGCAGATTCAAGCCCTAATTACAGACCAACACAGTAACCAGATCTAACACATCTAAGCACTTAGAATATGGAAAGAGATCAGATCTAGCATTCATTCACATCACTAAGCACTTAATATATCATACTAGATTCATCTAAACATTCATTACTGCACTAAGCTTAAATCAGATGAACAATAATGCATAAAGCAACCATAACACATGATATACGTGGTTCACCCCAGTGTGGGGCTACATCCACCAACTCTTCTCTTCTTTATTATCTTCTCTCAGTCTTCTACAAGCACAGAGCCACATGAACCCACTCCGGATAGAATAGGATATCTACGCGCACCTCGCCAGATCCTCCTTACCTGAGCTAGGTTTAATCACAAATCATTCTTACAATCACTTGCACTTAGCTCTACAAGTCTTAACACATAGTATGCACAAATCCTCTAGCTCCGCACTAAGCCGATTCTACTAGGTCTCTTCCCTTAGCACACTAGCCTCTCTTACATTGCCTAGAGATCTATTTATACATTACAAAATGGGCCTAAACATGGGTAAACCCATGGGCCGACATCCCATACCCGTTACATAAACCTTAAACCCAAAAGTGCCCTAAAAAGGGGCCAAGATCCCACGATCTCTGCTTTGACTTGCGCTCCGCCTTTGAGTAGCCTGTCGAAGTCCCAAAAAGGGTAAAACATGACCAAGGCTCTTCAAAACTTAGTCAAGGGCCAATAGGCCCCCAACACTCACCTGTAACTCATCCCGAGTCACTTTGCTCTTGGTAACTTTTCCTCAAATGCCTCAAGCTTGGATCGAGTTGCTTCGACCTGCTGCTTCACCAAGGCCTCCTACTCAACGAACTCCTAAATAACTTCCTCGGTCAGATGTCCTTCCAAGCATTGTTCGACTGAAGTGACTGTTGGTTCTAGTTCTGCTCCTCGTCCTTCAATCTCCTCAAAAAGTAGGCAAGATGCATCCTGGACTGGCTAGAGATTCTGAGTCACTTCCATGACTTTGATCTGTATGGCATGGACCTATTGCTGAGCCGTGTGATGTTCTTGGGATATTTTCATTCGCTCAACCATTGACAAGAGATTCAACTGTGATTGTACTATTGTTGCTTTCTTCTTTGCTTCTTGGAGCTACGACTCCAGTGTCTTCAGTTCATGGTCCTTGGTAAGGTGCTCATAATTCTACGCACTTAAACTGCTAAGTTGTTTACATTCCAAGGCTAATGCCTTGATTCTATGGACTACGCTTCGGGCGGTTTCTTCTTGCTGGTCTCGCACTTTCTGTAGAGTGCTTGATACTGCTTGCAACTCCAATTCTGCTACTCTCTGTTGAATTTGTTGGATGGCTACAACAAGCTTCACTACTTGACTCTCCACTGGGTCTTCTTCTATTTGTTCTAAGCCTGTCATAGAGTGAAGTGCTTTGTTGACTGCTTCTTTAACTCCAACCTTCTCTGTGAGAAGTTGTTTTTTCTCTTTTCGGATCTGTGCTTTATCTTCTTTGAAATTTATTTGGAGGTCATCATTCTCTTGCACAACTCGACGTTTCTCTAGGAATTCCTATTGTGCTTGATTCAGGGCCACTGTGGCATGTTCTTTTTCTTCCTGCATGCGACGAAGAAGAGCTTTGGTTGAATCAACTATTATGTGGAGTTGTGTAGGCTCATCTCCCAACTCTGTTTCCTCTGATGGAGGGGGCGTAGTGGACACTTCATGGCTGGAGTGAAGGGCTTGCTATACCCTTCTCAGCTCTACTTCAATTCTTTCGTACACGGTTTTTTGTTTTGCTTCATTTATTTGCAAAATATCTTCCTAGGCGTCTGATACAACTACGATAATGAAGTCGAAGTCATCGACCGTGAGAATAGTCTACAAATTTGGCTTACTAGCTTTGGAATTCTTCCGCGATGTAGGTTTCGTTGGGGAAATATTCCTTTTCTTGGATGTCTCTACCTCTTCAATGGGATTCCTAGGTGGTGTTACTTCACCCTGCTTCTGCTTGTCTTCTTCCCCTTCTTTCTCTTCTTTTTCCACTTCATCCTCTCCTCCTCCGTTAAGTGAATCTGATGCAGTCTCCTCTGATGTGTTGTGTATTTCCTGTACATCTTCCTTATTTTTCTTCCTGCTACTACTGGGTGCATCATACTCTTCGCGAGTAACCACTAGACTTCCAATGAGGTCGGGGTCAGAAAGTTCTATGTGGTTAACTAGCAATAGGAGTTCTTCAAGTCACTCCTTGGTGATTTCCTCCATGTCGTCCTGGGTGAGCTTGTAATAGGACTGAAGCTCTTCTTTATGTTCGTCTTTGCGCGCAATAATATATATAAAATGCCTATCTGGGCGGAACTTCACAACTAGTTTGGACCTATCCAGGGTGTTCAGTGTCATATGAGGGAAAGACTCAATAACCCTCATTAACTACAGGTAGTAGGTATGGAACACCACATTCGATATCCATTGTTTCCCCATATCGCTCGAATACCAGAGCATGGTGAACTTCGAAGCTAGTGGCTCGAATGGATCAATGTCAGGGAAGGTCACTCCTTCCGGTATCTCCCAAGCAATGAACACGATGAGGATAAACAACCAACTAAAGTGGAACTCATAGCCCTAATCCCAAGCTTCGTGACATTCCTATTCTAACTAGTTGACAAGGTAGCTCACCCAATTCATTTTTAATCCTTCCATGCATTTCGCTGCGAGGTCAACAACAAACCCTGTGACCTGCGTGGGTCTGTTCTTCCTTACTATCTTACCAATGATCAACTTCCAGGCTAGGTGAACTGCATCATTCTGGATGGAGGATACCTTGTATCCTCGCTTCCCCTTCTCAACATCACCATAGGTGTCTTTAATCTTTTGTGCCAGAGCACGATCTGCAACCTTCCCTGGATAAAAGTCCTGCGGATCTGGTCCTTGCATGCTCAATCTGGTGATCCGATGGATCAGTGCTGGATCTACGGTGATAATCTTGTCTAGCCATAGATAACCACCATGGAAGCATGAAAATAGGAGTTTAATCCACGCATTAACCTCCTAATGCCTTCCAAAATGTGGTATCTTCATCACGTTCAAGATAGTGGACCTCACGATGTCCATATTCCACAACTGGGGGATTATCTTCGACTTTACTCCCTTGGTCTTGGTAAAATATTTGTGAGGTGCAAGCATGCCATAGATCTTGCAGTCTCCTAGGTTATAGTCACTGATATTCAAGGTTGGAATCCTCTCCAACTGAGGTCTGACTGCTTGTATTCCCTTCAGGAGGTACGCAGTGATGACTCTGTAGTCGAAGTCCCTCGGGACACTATCATGACTCACCACACTGGCCAAGGGTGGGATGTAGTTGGGAAGGATGGATGGGATTATCTTCGCATTCTCCAAGTCATCACGATGCTTGGTTATTTTCTTGGTCCCAGCTCAGGATGGTCCAGATCCACGAGCAATCGACGGGGAGGCTTGCACTCCTCTCATCGATGAGGCTTGAATGCATGCAGACATCGACTTCTCAGCCATGAGGTCTATTATAATCTCTTCAATGGATTTTTTTGCTGCGCTAATTGCGTCTGACATGTATGCTCGAGATCTGATATCTTAGGTCAGTGAACAATACTCAATGTAACATACTGGATGGCGAGGTCTCAATGATCACTGCGTGAAATCAACTAGTTCTATGTGCACTCAGGTAATCACAATTGGAAAAAGTGTTCTCGGTGCAAAAATTGACATGATAAATAGATATTATCGTAACAGACTCTTCCAACGGGTAGGAATGCCTCAATCAATGCATTTCCATTCGTTATGGCATGATCCCAATGGTCCAAGGGCGAACGTTCCGACAATAACTGTGTTTCTAGCCATTCTGGAGCATCGTTCTAATGGTCATAATTCCTCCAACGGTCATATTTCTTCATCATGTTGAAGTGCCAATCTATGCTGTACTAATATTCCGATGAAGTTTGAGTTCTAGAAACCTTCCTTCTATGAAGTCTTCTCTAGAACTTCTTGCAATTTTTCTAACTTTGCTTTCTTCTTGCAGAGCTTTCTGGCCTTCTTTTCTATGATCTGAATCACTGGTTTTCTCTTTCCATTATCGTTTTTATCTCCTCTTGGCATGTTAACTTCGCATTGTGGAGGGTATTTCATAGGGTTCAAGGGTAATAATTCTTCTCTTTCTGGGGTAGGTGCTTTACTCTCTTGTACAGATAGGTTTCTCCAGTCTTCCTGTGTCCTTTCAACTTTGACGTCCATATCTTTGGTCCTTAGTAGCTTCGAATGGTTCTCTTGTTCTTCCAGTAAGTGCACTATTCTCCTAGCCATGAAATCTCTTAGTTCTTGCTTTTTTTGTTCTAGATCCTCCTCTTCTTGTTTCCTTCATATCTGATCTTTCTCAATCCAGGTTTTTCCTAGAAAAATAGCAAATGGGGCATTATTCTCAAAAAACTTAACGATCTCAAATTCTTCTTCTATCGAAGTGCCATGAGCACTCATAGATGTCTAGGTAAGTCTTCCACATAAGGTTATTAGCTTTCCTCTAAATAATCCTATTCCTCCTAATGAAGGAACCATAACAGGCTTTCCCAAAATTTCCCAAGTTCTTTCGGTCATGATATTCACCTGTGTTTCCTCTTCTAGAACATAGTCTATGTCGAAGTATCCTATTATTGTTTCTATGTACTCTTTCTCTTTTAATATCTCTAGTAAACTGGTGTCTCTAATATCATTCAGGGTTTCTTTCATCTACAATAATAGAGTCTCTGATTCTTTCTGGTTCTTAGTCTCTTGATCTTCCTCAGGGTTTTCTTGTCTCATATTCATCTTTTCAACCTTAGCAATCATTCTAGGGCAATCCAAAACTGCATGGTCCATAGCTTTACAACAAAGACAACTAGGATCTCTACCAGGGCATTCCTTAGCAAGATGTCCCAGTCTTCTGCAACTATAGCAAATAGTTAATCCTCTCTTTCTTTTAAACGATCCCCAACCTTTCCTGTATTGCGCACTGGGATCACAGTAACTAACTTGCAAAAAATTCTTTCTAGGATCCTGCATCCATTTGTTAGTCCAAACATTCTTTCTATGCATAGGAATAACACATCTTTCATTATTTCTATCGGATCTATTCATATCAAATATTCTTTCTTCTAGCTGTACCCTAGTTTTCAAATTAGGACCAAATCCATTAAACATACCTAGATCCATTCTTTCGAAATAAAATTTTTCACTTATCTTACCTTTCTAAGAGCACAAAGCTTCAAGATATTACCTCTTTTCTTTAGATCAAACTTCTCTTCTTAGCACAGAGCTTTGCAAGTTAAGTAGACTACTGCACACTAAAGTAGCAGATCTATGCACAGAGATTTCTTTTCTTCAGTTCCCATCAATCATAGTTTCAGGTCTCGACAACGAAACTATTTGTTGGCACAGGGGTAGACCCATGGTTCAACGCTTCAACATCACACCAAAAAAACCCTAACTATCGACCCTTTAGGCAACACCTGTGAAGCAGATGAAGTCTTACCCGAGGTAGAGGCATGGGTGGTTGCAGGACTCAAATGTCTGCAACCTAGCTGGAACAGAGATCTGTGATTACACCACTCTAACAAAGCACTTAGCAGTTAGAATTCATCAGTATTTAACCCTTATTAACATCGCAGATTCAAGCCCTAATTACAGAACAACACAATAACCAGATCTAACACATCTAAGCACTTAGCATTTGGAAAGAGATCAGATCTAACATTCATTCACATCACTAAGCACTTAATCTATCATACCAGATTCATCTAAACATTCATTAATGCACTAATCTTAAATCACATGAAAAATATAACAACCATAATGCACAAAGAAACCATAACACAGGATATACGTGGTTCACAATAGTGTGGGGCTATGTCCACCAACTTTTCTCTTCTTTATTATATTCTCTCAATTTTCTACAAGCACAGAGCCACACGAACCCACTCCGCATAGGACAGGAGATCTACACGCACCTCGCCAGATCCTCCTTCCTTGAGCTAGGTTTAAGCACAAAGCCTTCTTACAATCACTTGCACCTAGCTCTGCAAGTCTTAACACATAGTATGCACAAAACCTCTATCTTCACACTGAGCCGATTCTACTAGGTCTCTTCACTTAACACACTAGCCTCTCTTACATCGCCTAGAGATCTATCTATACATTACAAAATGGGCCTAAACATTGGTAAACCCATGGGTTGACATCCCATACCCATTACATAAACCCTAAACCCAAAAGTGCCCTAATAAGGGGCCGAGATCCCACGATCTTCGCTTCAACTTGTGCTTCGCCTTCGACCAACTTGTCAAAGTCCCAAAAAAGGTCAAACATGACCAAGGTTCTCCAAAACTTGGTCAAGGGACAACAACACTTTACAATCCATTTGAAGATATTTGTATATTTCAACAATTTTTCTCCCAAAGAATAAATGAGTTCTATAAAATCACCATCTTGAATTTTTAAATATTCTCCAATGAAAAGGTTGTGCTTGTAACATTATGCTCATAATCTATGGATTGAATGATTAAAATTTCAAGATGGTGATTTTTGTAGTGCTCGACTAGTCTTAAATTCCATGGCATGCTATTACTTGAATACATGTAATCTCCTTAAATTGGATAACACTAACAACCCTTGACCTTTTTTACTTGCGAATAACCAATTATTTTTATTTTAAAATGGAATAAATTGATATAAACATATTTTCAAGATGACATAACATCCCAAAGTATGACCTAAAACTACTTCTTCTTGGCTAAGAGCTCGTCTTGCTCAAACGTAATGAAACATGTTAACTACCCAATACCCAGAGACATCTGGCATGAGTGAAAGTCCACCCCTTTATGGACCACCAAGAGGTTATTCTAGGTGGCATATTTTTCCTTGATTAACATTGATGAGTTAGCTTGCATTTGAGGATAACATCCGGTAATGGTTGTCCCCACTACTGGTTGACAATTGAGTTATGATAGGTTTTCCCACTATGTAAGTAAAAACATATAATATATAACTTCAATGAAAATTTAAAAAATAAGCTTTGGTGAATAGGATTCTTTGCTCATTCAAATTAGAAATAAATTAAACCATTTTAAAAGTATTATTTCATGATTATTATGATTTTAAAAATATTTGAATGAGAATAATGATAAACGATTTTAAAAATATTTTATCATTCAATTTGGAAATGAATTAAACCATTAAAAAAATATTGTTTCATGATCATGCATGTGTTTTAAAATATTTGAATGCATGATCCTAGATTATTTAAAAAATATTTTCTCATTCGAATTGGAAATGAATAAACCATTTAAAAATAATTATTTCATGATCTAGATGAATCTTGTATTGGAATTCAAATTAATTAAACTTGTGTATAGTTCTAAAACTACTAGTACATTGAATTATATATTATTAAGCCACTTTACTTGAATATAGTTCTAAGACTTTTAGTACAATGAATTAGATATTAAATAAACCATTTTAAGAATATTCTTACAAGATAAACATTGAAACTGGATATGTATTAAAACATTTTAAAAATATTCTCTCATAACCATTATCATATTGAAGAACTTGTCAATGTTCAAACTGCACATTATTAAATTAATGATTATATATGATTGATAAATTTCAAGTTTTTAGCAAAAAAATATTTATAATATTCAATCCTAGAAAATCCAATACATATTCTACATATTCGATTTGATTCATTAAATTCAAATTTATAAAATGAAATTCAACATCATACTTAATAAAGTATAATATGAAAAGATAAATTGATTAGTGAAAATATAATTTAAAAAATAATGAAAAACACATCACTGTAAGATAAGATATAAGATATAGCTCAAAGATGATTATTGAGAACCATTGGTTTTTATATATACCAAAATATTGCAAGAGGCACAAAAGTAGATATACAAGAAGGAAGCCATCATATGTGGCAATGATTTGTAGAGGTGAATTGAGTTAAAAGTTTAAATTGTATATTGCATTGAATTCTCATACCTTTAGATTTTCTAGTAGAATTGCATCTATCTCCACCAATATCTTCTGATCTACTCAATCGTAGGTTAATCTCCTTTGATGTTCTGCTATATGTCTAACAAAATTGGGTAGATCTATATGTTAAGGGAATAAGAATAATAAGTGTTGGAGTACTGAGAGGGAGGGGGTGAATTAGTATGAACACTTTTTACCGCTTTTTTTTTTTAACAAGAACGGTTATGTTGCATTAATCGGTTTTCAGGCGAGCCTGAATCAGAAAGTTACATATCTGAAGAAGGTTGGTGACCTCTAACAGTGCTGCCAACCTTCTTTTGGACGTCTTGGGAAAC